>VNJS01003311.1:0-17714 GCA_008042575.1 Drosophila watanabei | reverse complement strand
GATTTAAATTCCTGATGCTGGCCACCTTGCTGTGCGCCGCTCTGACCGTTGCCGGTTTCATAATGGGCCAAATGGCCGAGGGACAGTGGCAGTGGAATGACAGCGTGGAGATCCAGCTGACGTCCGCCTTCCTGACTGGCGTCTACGGCATGTGGAACATCTACATCTTCGCCCTGCTCATCCTGTACGCCCCCAGCCACAAGCAGTGGCCGACAATGCATCACAGCGACGAGACCACGCAGTCCAATGAGAACATTGTTGCTTCGGCGGCCAGTGAGGAAATCGAGTTCAGTCACCTGCCATCCGATTCCAATCCCAGCGAGATTTCATCCCTCACGTCGTTCACCCGCAAGGTAGCCTTCGATTAGGCGACGCGTTTCATTTTGGGTTGTGTGCCAAGCGGAGATCCCGATTTTGCCAGCACCGCAACGCTCCAAGCAAAGACTTTGCTTTAAGAGTGTGCTCATTTTATTAGCATTTTAGATTTAGTCAGTAGCATTGCATTTCTTGCCTAGTTTTTTGACAGCAACGCGATCAGCATTATTTACTCGTCCTTACTTATATATTGTGTAGGTTCTCTCTCTCAGCATGATCAAAGTGTTTACGATTTTATCAATTGTATTTTATCGGCAGTATTATCTATTGAAGTCCAATTTGCTAGCTCCTAAGTCTTTACATATTTATATTAACACATTTTATACATATATATTTACTTGCCTATTAAGGTGGTTCGATTTATGGCCAGAAATTGTAGGGAGTTCTTGTTGTGCCACAGAAAAATTTGATATGTACTTAAAATCCATTTAAACAGTGCAAAATTTCAATGGATTTAAAATCTATAAGGATTTTTGTGGAACATCTGGCTAAGGCGACAAAAAGTCCAAGCGTGGAACCCTTACGATTTCACATTTATTAATTAACCACCGTAATATCTAATATCAACAGAACTCGACTCTAATTTTATAACGCAAACAAAAACGTAGAGCGATTTCTTACTCAAGTAGCAATGCATCGAATAAAAAGCAATATGGAAAATGCCGACGCGTTTTTATTTGGAGTTTACACGGAATGTTTGTGGTTACCAGATGATCCTCTGGGGAGTGCGATAATTTTGCCAGTAGAACTCCTTTGTGAAGTAGACGTAGAAGGTGGCCACATTGAGCAGCAGGTGGGCGCCCAGTTCAAGCCACTCGGCGAGGCCTTTGCGCGTGTGCCGCGTGTTAAGTCGGAAGAGGACGTAAGGCACCAGAAAATAGCGCAGCTCCAGGAGTCGCTGGAAACAGAGCACAAGCACCAGGCTTAGAGGAAACATCAGCTTGAAACTGTCCGGCATGTGACGCAGCCCGCAGAAAAGCACACAGATCGACAGCAGGTAGACCGGAGCCATGGCGTAGCGGAACCACCAGAACCGGCCGTACAGCCGGCTCCACACATAGAATGTGTAATGCCTGTTGTCGGCCAGCAGATAGGGATGGACCTCGGTGTTCAAATACACCACCAGCAGGATCAGCAGCAAAGCCATCGCCGAGCGCACCGGATTTCGCCGGATTAGGTCCACTGCCGGGCGGAACTGGCGCATGGTGTTGGATATCCCAAAGCCAGCTGCAAAGATGCTGAAATAGAAAAGCTGTGGCAGATGCACGGTGGCCTCGTGGGCACTCTTGTCGCCGACCACAATGGATCCATTGATGCAGAGGAATCCCACAAAGGGCAAAATGATCGAGGCGTAGAAGCAGCACTTGGCCAAGATGCTGAGGATGCAATTGCATAGCAGTTGGGGGCTACTAAAGAGTTGCAGCCACATCTGGAAGTAAAGGTCCTTTAAGAGTTAATTTCAATAAGACCGAACGCAGGGCTCACCTCTTTGCCCAACAGCCGAATTTTTCCCTTGGGCACGGCCCGAGTGCGGGCGCATTGCTGAACTATCGTGTCCAGCACGGTCATACCGGTGCCCATGCAGACCCACACAATGTTCGTCTGGCGCATTAGGACACTGGCTGCCCCGAAGACGGCCGCCGGCAGGTGCGCCTCCTGCTGCCAGCAGTTGTAGAAGAGCAGCACCATGGTCAGCGAAAGGGTGTCCGTGTAGTACAGGTGGCCAAAGAAATAGAGCGGCGGAAGCACCGACAGCGTGATCGCTTCATGGGCTGCGTACGAGTTGCCCCCGGATCCGGCCAGGACCCGCCTTCGGATCTTGTACAGCAGAAGGATGTTGAATCCGGCGCCTGCCAAGCTCAACAGCCGCAGGCCCGTCACCGTGCACCAGTTAAACGGGCTGAGGACGAGGGCGATGAGGTACAGACCCGGGAACGTCGTTATCTTTGGGTCCCACTAAAAGAACAAAGTGATCAAAAACTAACTGAATATCTTCTTATTTTATTTTCCCATTACCACATCGAACTCCTTGCGGCAAAAGGCCAGGCCCTGCGGAATGTGGAACTCCTCGTCAATTACGTAGTCCGAGGTTCCGTTTACGCGCAGGAACAGCGGCAGGCTGTACAGCACAAAGCCCACGGGCAGCACCACCTTCCAGGATCCATTCATGGCCGGTTCCACCTCATGCGCCTTCTAGAGTTAAAGGAAAGCTTAATGGTCTCCCAACTGGGTTTGTTTATTTTTGGACCAAGTCAACCGGCAACACGTGGGAATTCACTAACGCGTTTTCTGGAGATTTTGGTATTAACATTGTTTCAGAAAATACCAAAACGATTTTAATAGAATTAAAAATATTCAGGGGATTCCCTAGACGAATGAATAACTAAAAATATCGGTAAATGAAAATATCGGTTCCCATACGTGTCTGAATTGACTAACTATCGCGATACATCGTTGGTATTTTCAGTAATTCAATCGTATAGGGAATTCCCTGATTATTGTGAAATTGCGAAACCTCCTATTTAAGCTATTTTAAATTTTATTTCCTATATTTTTGCCGATGCAAAGAAATTTGCCTGCATTATAAAACATCAATACAAAATATTCGGCTGATTCTTTCGAAATTTGGTTTTTGAGGCTATTCAAAATAGGAAAAAGAAATATTAAAAGTAAAACCTGAAGTCACTTCCTTGGAATTATTGCCATTTGACTATTGTATTCTTATTTTTATAGCGTTGCAGAGGAATATATTTGTAGTCTGAAGGTCGCAAAGCAGTAAAGAAGTCATTCCCGACCCAACATATTCTTGATCAGCATCAATAATATAGTCCATATAATGGACATTAGTATTGTTATTAGTATTAGTTATTGAGGTTTTATTTGTGTACAAAGGCTAAGAATAATTTCGAAAAGCCAAATATATGAGCATCGATTTCACCATGGGGTTCGTAGAACAGGAAGAAAAGTTTTCGTTTAAAAAGTGATCTTAGTGATTTGGCCAAAATCTAGTTAATTAAAGCTTTACTAAATTAATTTAATCCATTGCCTTCTATATCCTCCGCATGTCATACAACCCGAAACAATTTTAAATTCTTTTTCAATGAAAAAAGTTGTATTTATTATGGTATTTGAATATACATTTCGAACTTTAACATAAAAGTACATACAAAACAGAAGGTTTAACAAACAGTACAACTTAATGACTACCAAAATCCAGGCCCACCAGCTGCTGGAAGTACTAACTGATAATGCTATATATATTTATATATGGGCGCTATATAAAATGTTGTGTCATGTGGAGAGTGGAGGGTCGTGGCATGGTTGTGGCTGGAGCTTTTGGGTTCCTTGTCATCTGGTGACCGAAATGGTCACAGGGAGAACTCCACCTTCCGCTGCTGTCGTTGCTACTTGTTCACGCTCCGATATATCATCGGGGCCGATCGGTCGTTGGTCTTGGTGTGCCGCAACTTGACGGTGGCAAACTGAGAGGCTCTGCAAAAGATCAAGGACTCGTCCGGATAAGGAGTGTTGCCCTGGTGGCTCCTAATCGCGGCGATGGGACACCTCTACTTACGGCGGGAAGCTCAACCTAATACGGGGTGTGGTGGGGCTAGCTGGGGGACACGGAATCGCTACAGGTCAGTAGCCTATGGAAAAATTGCGGTATATACCGCGCCTGCTAAAAAAATCAAATTGCATTTGCATTACTCGGGGACTTGCACAGAAAAAAAAAAAAGAATAATGAAATGGGGCGCAAGCTCAGTTCTTAACAAAATTAAATTTAATGATTTGTGTATAGTATGGGTTCAGGCACCAAAAGTCAATGGAGAGCGGATAACTGCTAGAGGATGTCCTTGTTCTGTGGAGTTTCCTCTGACAATCTGGCAGTTTCTGCTGTACCCACACTGGTATTTAAGTACACTTTAAAATTAATACAAGATATGTACATAGAACAAACGAAACATAGCTTGACTTAGGGTAACTGAGGCTTAGGCTTAACGAAAAATACAAGGCAACTGAAAGGGGTTTGGGATGGGGTAAAGGGTTTGCTGTCAACACATCCGCTGCAGCTCATCCACTTCTCGCACTCTCTCTCACTCTCACTCTCTGCTCATTTTCTTATCCCGTAAGAAGACGGCGAAACTCCATTGTCATCCTGTACTCGTGCCGATCCTTACTTCAGCTTGGCACTCGATGATTTCTGGCCTGTGATCCCGTGCTGCTCCTGATCCCAAAAGTCGTACCAGGGCCCGTAGCTTTTGCTGCTCTTCGAGTTCCGTTCTAGGGTGGCACTGCTGTTGATATTGTTGCCGGCGGAGGCGGATGACTTGAGGAGGCGGGTGCGCGGCAGGATGGTGGCCGTTGGGGCGCCCGAGCTGGCGGTTGAGTTGCGGGTCAGGGTGCTGTCCTGCTCCTTTGAGGAGCCCTTCTTCAGCGTGTTGGTCGCCGTGGTGGACGTGGAGGAGCGGAAGGTGTGGAACTCCATCTGCTGGTGCTGCTGCTGGTGGTGCTGGCGGCGTAGCTTGTCGTCCTTGCGCACCAGGTGATCGTTGATCACAATGCAGTCGTACGGGTCTGAGCTCGTTGACTTTAGCTCCGCATCGGACTCCTCGTCGTCCTCGCTGGTGTAGTACTGCTTGAGTATGTCCTGTCGCTTCACCGTCTTCATGACCAGCCCGTGGCCATGGCCATGACTCTTACCCTTGCCCTCGTCGAAGAAGTTGTTGACGTCGCTCAGCTTCAGGGTTCCGTGCTCATCGCTCTCGCCCTCGTCCGTGGATTGGGGGAACTGCTGCTGCTGTTGCTGCTGCTGATGCTGATGTTGGTTGGGCTTGGAGCGGCTCAGAGTCTGCGCCTTGTGCTGGGACCCAGCTCCTGCCGAGGCCTGCTTGTCCAGCTTGCGGTGCTGCTGTTGCTGTTGCTCCTGCGACTGGCCACGGCGCATGGTGCTCATCCGCTCGCTCTCCGTGGGCTCCTCAATGTCTATCTCGATGGTTTTCATGATCTTCATGCGCGACTTGGGCGTGTAGCTGCTCCTCTGCGGCTGCAGCTGCTGCGGCTGCTGTGGACTCACGCCGTACAAGTTCTCATCCTCATCGCCGTAGGGCTCGGTGCTGGTCAGGCTGTCCTTGCGCCCCCTTCCCTGCTTCTCCTGCGATGAGTTGGAGTTGTGGGATTTGGTCAGCGTTCCATTGCGCTCTTCGTCCGAGCGCCGCTCCAAGTCCTCCCGGTCGCGCATGTCCTCGAGATTGGGGGCCGCCACCAGGTCACGATGCTGCCACAATGACATGCCGGCCAGGATATCCTCGCCGCTGCGCCCGCCGCCGAACTTCCAGAAGGACTTTGTGCGCTTCAAGCCA
This sequence comes from Drosophila watanabei, assembly GCA_008042575.1. NCBI lineage: Eukaryota > Metazoa > Arthropoda > Insecta > Diptera > Drosophilidae > Drosophila > Drosophila watanabei. Next base: position 11,979 of record VNJS01003311.1, on the reverse strand, counting down.
GCGCTGGAAGCCTGCAGGATCTCGTCGTCGGAGGCAATCAGGTCGTAGCGCATCTTGCCCGCTCCGCTCTGCCGGCTGAGCCGATGGAGACTCTTGTCGTCAATCTGGCTGTCCACGCTGTTCCGGAAGTTCCGGTTCAACGTCCACGAGGCCACGTCCCGGGGCACCGTGTGGGTGTGCGAATTGGTGTCCGCCCTTCGTCTGGTTTTATGTCGATTTTCGGAAGATTCGGTTGTGTGTTTTTGGGTTGTGTGGAAGTGGTATCGGTGTGTTTCAGGTGTGTATGTTTTTTCGGGATGCGATTTTGGGTGGTTAACACAAAGGATGGCAACAGAGCATAAATGGCGATACATGAAATCAAACCAGAACGGAAAAAAGCAAATGAAAATAAATTGAATTAATAAAACAATGGCTCAATAATTCAGGCAAGAATCAGGAAAAAACCGAATGGCAATGGTAAGTGCTAGAATTAGTCACAAAAAAATAGGGAGCGAAAGCGGTATGCTGCGACTTGGCTTGAAGAGCAAGGACTTTCGGGTGAATACATCTGCTAAATAGCTCTTTGAACGGAATTGAACCTGTTTGAATTCAAGATACCTCAAAATAAACTTTAATTTAAATATTATAATTTCTCTAATAAACCAACTTCAATGTTAAATTTAAATATCAGAAGTTCTTCTTTTTAAATATTTTAAAACCGCTACAGTTTCAGATATCAACTAAGACTCTTATTTTCAGCTCTTTTTGGGAACTGATATTACTGGCTCTTATTTAAATAGTTAACAACTCTTTGGTTAAAAAAGTAGCCAGTTTTTAACTCAATTTTACAAATTTACTCAATCAGGCTAAACTGCATTTGTATTTATATAAATTTTACAGAACTTTATAATAGATTCATATAAGTCTTCCTTAAAAAATATTCACAGCTGTACATGAACCTTCTTAAATATAATTTCTTCAATATTCAAGAATCATAATCTCATCTCTGATATCATGTTTCTAAAGCATTCAATCCCTAACATCCCTGCTCTTCAAGCCTTGGTCCTTCTAACTACACCTACCGTATGGGGACTCTCTGTGTGGCCGCTTCCTCATCGGAGTAGTCCACCTCCGGCTGTGGCGGTGGCTCGTTGGCGAATCCACTGTCGTTGCTGCTGTGCAGCGAGGTCTTCGCGGCGACTCCGGACTTGGCCGAAGGATGGCTCTGCAAATCAAAACGTTAAATGGACTCCTCACAGTTCGATGGAAATGTAATCGTTACCTGGGCGCCGTTCAACAGCTTTTGCTTGCGCCTCTCCACCGCCGATGGTACGCCTCCGTTGGTGGCGCAGAAGCTCTGCGAGCTGTTCAGCATTCGGGAGGACTGGCTCTGTTGTCCACTGGGCACTGGCACGGGGGCGGGCAGCGTCGGTGGCGGACCTGGACGCGGATTAGCTCCAGAGCCGGCGCGGTACTTCTTCTGCTGCTTGATGGTGTCACCAAACATGCGCGTGGGCGAGGACTCCTCGGCACTGTGGTTGCGTCTCCGACGGTACGTGGCCTCGTGGCTCTCCATTAGCTCCAGCTGCGCCTCGTAGTCCTGCTGCTGCTGCTGGTAGTTACGTAGGCCACCTGTCCCGGAACCGGATCCTGAACCGCCTCCGTTCCGCTCGTAGCTCATCAACATATTCTCGTAGCGCCGCCCGCCGGAGGCCGAGGCCTCGGTGGACTCCGCATTGGTGTACGCCACTGGGAACCAGCCAAAGTGCTGGGTCCGCAGATTCTCGCCAAACTGCCAGCCCTTGGCCTTGCCGCCCACCAGGGCAATGCGGTCGCCCTCCTCGAAGGACAGCTGGTTCTCCCCGGAGGGCATGTAGGCGTAGAGAGCCTTCACCAGGGGTCGCTGATCGCCGCGCTGGTCGTCGCCCAAGGGCGCCAGTTGCTCCTCAATGATCTTGTGTTTGTTGCCTGCCAAGTAAGGGAAAGGGTTAAATTATAACGAACTTAAGGATTACATTATTATTTTTATATTTTAAAGAAATTGCTTTAAACAGTAATTCTTTAAAATTGAATTGAAGACGGGAAAAAGTAAGCTTTTTTAAAGTATTAATGTTATTAATGTTCATTTGCATTTTATGGCATAATTTTGACGCCATTTTATAATTTTTTGTTCATTTATTTGCTAATTCTGCTGTATAATACATATAGTATACATTTTTTGTTTATACAAAAATTTATTAATGTTAAGAAAATGTGCAAAGGAGATTGAACAAAAAAGTTGATTCTGCTATTGAAATAAAGAATACCTCTTGTCTGTGATAGTAATTAAGTGAACTAGAGTAAAGAACAAAACAATTTAAAATATTTTTTATAAAATTAATAATCCGAATTCCTTTGTTTCATCTTTTTTTATATTAATAATAAAAAAATTAAGCATGATATATTTAAAATTTTGGATTGCTTTAAAGCCCTTTGGGTGAAGAATATCTTACTTAATAAATATAAGAGAAATAGTTAAAACTAACGGTAAATAAGAAAACATTTGCTTAAGCAACTCATTTTGGATACCTACTTTTCAAATATAATTTGATTAAATTCATTTTCTGGGCTTTTTGTTAAAGAAAATAGTGGCATATCAACTCATTTTTGAAATATTTAATAGAATAGTTTATAAATTCCTACCTGAGCTCTGGCCAGTGCCCACCAAGGCCAGATTGAAGTCGGACTTGGCTCGCGGCAGCGAGTTTTGGGCGTAGTGCGAGGACCCGGCCCCGCCCATTCCGGAGATGTTCTCACGCTCGTGAAGAGTACGCATGTCGCCGTAGGGGGCGTCGATGCTGCGCGACTTCTTCAGCTGGGCGCCATGGCCCTGCAAGTGCTCATCGTCTCCGTCCTTGATTCGCTCCTGAAAAAATAAAGAATCTTAGCTAATTTTCCTACAAAGTTAGTAAGGTTCCTTAAATTATCCCAATGTTACTCCCTATGAAACTCTAGAATAAGAAGTTTCAAAGCAGTTAACACAGTGGTTAGCGCCCAATATGATAGAATCGAATCCGATTGGATCGCCTTGATGGGCGGGGATGACTCACCAGGCGTCGCATGTTGCCGCTGATGTTTTGGTGGCCGTTGCTGCTGCTGCCATAGCCGCTCTCGTATGCGGCCGGGGGAATGATCTCACGAGAAGCGGCAATCTCTTGCCAATTTTCGAAATTATTATCAATTACCGTCTTGCCGGTGGTGTGGTAGGCCATCCAGTGCTTGGCGATGGAGCACTGGCGCTCCAAGACGAATCCATAACGTCGCCGCTCCTGTGTCATGGCCTTTTCGCCGGAACGGAAGTGGGAAAGAGCAAAAAGTCATACACAAAAGAAAATTATTATTGAAATGTGTTATATAATAAAATTTAGCAAAGAATTTATATTCTAACTTCAAGTATTATAAGATTTTCAGAGTCTAAATATCTATAGTATATGTTTAAACTCTTTTTATTTTCTCCTGTGTAGCCAATGAACTCACATTCTTGTAGCTCTGATCGCAGAACGTATCCAGCTTCTTCTTCTGGTCCTCCAGCACTTGCAGGCTCTGTGGGAAAGTTGTTTTTTATGGGGTTCTGCATATCGCATGGCCAAATTATCCTTAGCTCACCCTCAGCTCCTTTTCGGTATTCTCTGGCGTGGCCTTTTTCTTGCGCTGCTTCTTCATGGTGGACACGGCCTTCTGGTAGCTCTCCATGCGCACCTTGTGCTGCTGCAGGAACTTCTTCTGCTCATGCTGCACCACCTTCGTGTCCTTCTCCAGGTTCGTCTCCAATGGCACCAGTAGATCCACGTAGAAGGCTTTAAGCTGCAAGGAGAAAAGAAAAGATATTTAAGAAAATACATTTTAAAGTGATTTGATTATTACTTTCGGAACTTTTGCTTTCTTCTTTGTAAATATTTAATAAATATATTCAATTAATGAATTGGTGTAATTTATTTTAAAATGGAACAAAAATATTTGAAATATCCGAAGGCATTCCCATCACATATTTGAATATAAATTAAGTATTATTTTAACTTCCTACCTTTTAAATTGGAAAAAGAGTACAACTTTGTCTAAGAACCTGCTAGAAGAACGCAGTTATAATTCATTCGTTTCACATAAAACAGCATTTAAAATTCAAATTAGAATTTGTTTAAATATTTAAATATTAAACACCAGGAACAGTTTTGTAAATATTTAAGTACTAAGCTTAGTCTTTAATTAAAATTTAAGTATAATTTCCAATATACTTACAATATTCATTTGCTGTTCCTGTATCTCCTTGTTGACATTCACAACGCTCATCAAAGCCGAACCTAGGAAAAAAATAGCAGGATAAACATTAAGTTTAAGGGGAAGAGTGGAAGGGACTTGGTTTTTGGCCCAGAAACTCTTACCAATATCGCCCGTTCCGCTCTGCTGGGCGTTCATCGCAATCTTGGCCAATGCTTCATTGAATAGACGCGAGGCGGTTGCGGCACCTGTTGCATGAAATGGCATGGAATGCATTGCAAATTAGTTAGCTGTACCCACTCGCAGCAGTCGATTATGGTGTTATACAGTATGTACTGGCACTGGCACTCATACCTGCACTCATACTCACCGTGCAACGCCTTGAGGTAACTTTTGCCCGCCGCAATCAGCTGCCTGGCTCCCGGATTGAATCGATCGAGTATGTTCTGCAATGGAGGAGATCGGAGATCGATGGCATCGTTAGCTCGGCTATATCCATGTGCCTGCTTATCGCAAGGCTAATTAAATGTAATTTACGAGGGACCAGCGGGCTCAAACATTTCAATTTCCTCGGCAGCCGCCCCTCCCCCATCTTAGCCAGCCCGAGTTGGTAATGGTTTTCCCCGCCGGCCGCCGGCAGTAAAAGTCTGTTGTATAAGTTAATTCAAGACAATGTTGTGGTCAGAGCCAGCGACATCATTAGTTCCGTGTAGCCAACCGAACATACTCGCACTCGTAATGCTAATTGCTCGTTTAGCAATCTCTCATCTATGATTTAGCGGTGAATGCAAATGAAAGTTGAAACTGAATAAAGTCTTAGTATCTTTAAGATAGATGCTAAGAGTCCCTTACAGCGGCAAAAGAATTTATAACTATTATTTATGAAGAATGTCTTAGAAAAAAGTAAGCAAGATCCATAATCTCAGAAAAAAGATTTGTTATGTTTGCTATGACTTTCTGAACAGTACAAATAAAGTTAAAAATAAATAAAAAGAATTAAAGTATATGATGTTTTCAATTTGAAGTCACTTTACTGCTTGAATATTTTTGTATTATTTTTATTTATTTATTTATAAGCGGAAATGATTTATTTTGAATAGCACTAAAATAAAACAAAAAGCGAATTATTTAAGCAGAGAGAAAAACTTCATAAAAATCATTAATTTTTAGTGCCTTGAAAATTTGTAATAAGTTCATTTAGCCTTATCTAAAGTTTAATCTAACGGATCTACTAAACTAAATAGTATATATTTCTAAAACTAGTTGTCAGCGGTATTTCATGCTAAAATAAAGTTACAATTTATTGGTTTTAGTTTTTTTACGGCCGGTAATAAAGTTTTTATTCAGCTCTAAATAAGAAAGACTTCATTCAAAATTCAGTTTTTGCATTCAACCCGTTTTTAAGTAGTTGAAGACTGGATTTAACCAGATCTTATCTAGTCTGACATTAAAAATATTTGTCTATGAAGAGTGTCAACCTGTTTTTCAGACTTGCCTAATTGAAAACGAATTAAACCAATTACATAATTATATTTAATCACAGTCAATTCGATCGAGTTTAGCTAAATCAAAAATAGTTTATACCAAATAAACTCAATACATACAACCTTGCTTCTAAGAAACTAAAGGTACTTTAGTATTTAGCATTCGTTAACAAACTCGAAAGATCATCAATCACCTACACATATTTCTCTGGCCTTAGCACCTTGGTGATTTATTATCGCCAGAACTCCCCTCTACGCCGAGTCTATTTAAATATGAATTACACCTTTTTAAGCTGAATATATGAGTCATATGATCGATCAATTGATCTTGGCTAGGGCCGCGGAAAGCGTTAAGCGATAAACAGCCAAACGACAATTAATTAACAACTGTGCCCATGAGTGCGGGGATTTGCATACAATTCACGACTGGGACTTCAGCTGAAGCTGCATTACCGTAGATGACGTGAAGCGATTGTCATGTGAAATGTGGAAGGGAGGTGACCTCATCGGAGAGGCGAGTGTTGACACCTGAAAATACAACAAAGCCACACATTGGTCCTGGGCTTGGCCTGAAGTTGGTTCGGTTTGCGAGCAGACAATGCCGAGCACTTAACACGCAAGCCCGAAACAAAAACCCAAATTCAAAGTTCTTTTGGGGCCACAACAAAGCGTGTGTCTTGTTGGCCAAAGAACAACAGCTCTTTGAAAGCCGAAAATCTCTGGCATCTGGCATCTTTCTAAGCTTAATTGATGACTGTTCCCCGTGATAGGTAGGAAATTCTTAGACGGCCAATCACTTCCGCCAGAAAAAAGAAAGAGCTGATCAAAAGACCAGCACTCACAGTCTGCGGCTACTGAACTACCGAGTGCCTTGGCCGAGTCAAGCAATTAGCAACAAAATGTCAAAAAGCCAGAAAATAAACAACACATTTTGCGCGGAACAGTTCGCTGCGCTTGTGCCGCGGTTTATTGCCAAATGTTTACGCCCCGGTTTTTACTTTATTTACTTTTCTACGAGTCAATTTATTGGCTGCGAGTGCGGTGGCGAGGCGTGGGAATGGTTCGGGGGCCAGCTGAGATACTTGGATACTTAGAAACTTAGATACTCGACCCCCCAAGGTCGTCGCCGTATAACGATTCAACTCGCTCGCCCGAGTGTTTGCTTTTATGATCTACTAAATATAGTTTGAGCCTCCACTCTCAGATACAGATAAAAAACTCGCATCTGCAGTCGCCTGCATCGCCAGATCTTGACCTCAGTGCAGTTTATTGGGCTTAGATAGATACGTTTTGTTTAGATAGACACGGATACCCAAATAACCTGATAGATTCAAGTGTGTTTGCGATACAGCTTTAATGGGTTCATCAATGTTAATTGCTTCGTTGCCGTAGACACGCTTTGTGGTCAACTCATTTTGTGGTGGCTGCCATCCAGCTCTTGGAACTGAACTTGGAGTAGGCCATAATAGCACACGATTTTGGATATTTTGTACTTTTTGTAAACATATTATACCCTTGAAAGTACTTTATTTTTGTGCCTTATCAATATTAAACGTACATCGCGGAATGTTTGTACATACAAGTTACATTAAATAAAGGTACTTATTTTTCTTAAAATGAAATGTACCAAGTTCTTGCTTTCTCAAAAGTCTGAAGAAAGGTATGTATTATAATCGATAGCTATCAGTTACTTTATTAAATTGTTACTAATTTGACAATTAATTTCCTAAAAAGTATCCTTCCTTGCAAAAGAAACCCACGCACCTCTCGTCAAGCATTTTATTTTTCGCAATAAATTGGGCAAACAAGTTCCCTTTTTGAAGCGATGCTATCTTGCCTTGTGTAATTGGCCAAACTGTTTAGCAAATTCCTGCTCGTTCGATCCAGCAATTAACCAAGTTAACCACCTTCTCTTCTCCTTCTCGGTACCCAGACCGAAGCTGACGCAATCGCTTATCACGCCCGCGAATCTGCGACCCACAGACATCACTTAACCCAAAATTAATTGAGGTAGTCTTGCCCAGCACTTAGTATATCCAGATCCCAAGCCCCAGTTCCGAACTTAAACCCAAACCCATGAGACTTGGTCTCTAATCGTCGCTTAACATAAATCGCCAGCAGTGAGCGCCACACATATGTAATTTTTTTTAATTAAAACAGAGACTAAATGTAAAGTATAACACGAAAGCCTCCCATTTGCTTAGGAAAGCAACGAGGCGGAATGTTGGGCGGTATACACTGGGGAAAATCAAGTTATCAAATTATAAAGAATTAATTGAAAGCTAGTTTGTATTGAGTTGGATTTTTACACATTGTATTTGTACTGGGTGAAGTGTTTTTAAGCTTAGGATTCTAATTAAAAGTTCTTAAAAATGTTTATAAATGAAGATTAGAGCTTGTGTGAATAGTTTTAGATCTCTGTACATTTATTAAAAAGGGAAATTTAAGGTGAAACTTATGAAAAGGAATAAAATCATCTCAAGGATAGGTTAACCCAAAATTAAATATCCTTATGTATATAAAATAATAAAGAGTTTTAACAATACTTTAAGGCCAGTGGAAATTATTTGAAATTAAAATTATTAAAATTTATTTCAGCAGGTTTTTTATACCCCTAGGCAGGTGCTTTTAATTATTAATTAATTATTAATTAGTTATTTTAAACGTACAAATGTTTAGCCTTGCATAACTATAAACTTTGTTTTAAATTTCAATACACAAGTCTGCAATCCTTGAAAAAACTATTACATACCCGCACCCCTAGGGTTTTTTTCTCAGTGTCTGTTTTGGTTCAGGAGTGCAGGCGCTATGGCGTTGGAGAGCCTCTTTCAGGTTGGGCCATAACTCAGGAGACACACCCACCGCGGAGCATGCGGGAATTCAGCACGTAGCCGGGGCAGCAACAGTAAACCGCAATTATGCCAATTAGAAACCAACAAATGCAAAAAAAGCAACACGCAACAGGTTTGCCGGCAACAACACCTCAAACTCAAACTCAGACTCGAACACACAAAGTCAAACTCAACTCGACTGTTGACAAAACCTCAACGAAGGCGTCAAGGCGCAACGAGACACGCCTGCTCCTCCTGCCCCCCCGCCATAGGAATACGAGTAGTATCCACTCCCCGGACAGATGAACGCAAAGTGCGTGAAAAATGCTAAGCGCAGATACTTCTCGGTTGCGTGACTTCTTCCCAGGCTTGGTTCTTCGGCGAGCTCAAATGAAATTGTAATTTTCTGCCAGCGGAGACTAGATGTCCTTGACGATATTAGGGATAGGCGAGTATATGGGGCCAGGACATGCCAGGTAGATGGAAATGTAACAATGACAAATACAAATGTACTCTGTTTGTTCGCTAATTGTTTGGTTGAAAGGTGGGAGAGGTTTCAAACAGAATTGAATTTTGTAGAAATTTAATAAAAATAAGTTTAAAATAAGTACTCAATGGTGTTTAGTTTAAGGGATAAATTACTCTTATTAAATTACTTATTTTATATGTATTATATTATCTTATAATAAAATCAAAACCATTAAGTTTATAATTAAAAGAAATACTTTTTTAGAATTTTAGAACCTTAACTAAACTTGCACAAAAACCTCATAGAATTGTAAGAAATTTCTCTTTTAAAACCAAGCTAAATATTTAGCAAAGCTCTTCACCATCCCACCATGCAAATAGGGTATCTAGGAAATGGACCCAGGTGGGATTGGTAGGGCTTCTCGCCGGCGATTCGGACGTTAACCCAGTTCCATTCGCCATGGTCAGGCCAAGCCACCACACCGATTCCCCCCCAGTCCAGGGGATGTGACATCGTTCCGACTGGCGGTGGCTCCTCTAATGCAGCAGCCTTAGAAATGCCTTCAACATGGCAATCAGCTGCAGTCCGAAGTCCGCAGCCCGCAGTCGCCACCGGCAGCGTCTGTTGTCAGCCTCGATCCCCCGGACTGTGTCTATGGACACTAGGTGGCTGCAATTTTAATTTATTTCCCCGCTTTTTCTCAGCACTGCCACAATGTGGCAGTGCATCGAGTGCTGGGTGCCAACTCTTGAGGGGCTTCGCCTCCTCCTCTAGCCTCTCCTTCTCCTTCTCCATCACCTTCTCTTTCGACTGCTCCACCAGCTTCTCCCTCTCCACCCGTCTGGAGGAGACAGGTTGGCTTTTGTGTGGTCAGCTGGATGTCATTCTGATCCAATCCGAGCCAATCCAACCCAACGACTGGCGGCAGGCTCTCACATTGGCTTCGGTTTCGATTTATGTTGCGGAGAATGTGCCATAAATCTAAGCGAGTGACAAACAATCCGAAGGCATTCATCGCCACCGGGCTGGCACTGGCAGATGTTTGGTTGAAATGCGTTTTTTTAAATCAACTTGACGGCCCAAACTTGCTTCAAGTAGCTTGTGGTTTTATTTACAAATAAAAAAAGAATTGAGGTAGAAGGAGAAGGGAACCTGTTGGCGGTAGAACTTTCAGAGGTTCATGGACCATAAAGCTAAGTAAATTAATTTATCAATTTAAGCACACAATAAAAGCATTTAATACTGCTTAATTTATTTCCTGTCATTTTAATTTATTTTTATATATTTTTTAAAGAATAACTAGTTATCTTTGGCTTCAGATTAACTACAGATTAAACTTTATAAAGAAAAGTGAAAGCGGCTTTTGCAATCATCTCTTAAGTACATCTCTCAGGCAACTTTGCTCGTTTATCATTCAAGATTTATCGTTAACCAGAGTACAAGATTTATTACAGTTGCGAGCAAAAAACTTAAGCTACAAGTATCATAAATTGCACAGCCGCTGGTGGAATTATATAAGCATTTAAAATATTTAAAACATTCAATTTAATCATGTTTATAAATTAAAAGGAGACTTGAAATGTAGTTAAAATAAATAAATAAAGAATAAATGTTGGCACATTAAGGAATATAATTGAAATAAATAAATAGAACTGAATGAACACTAAAAGAACATTAATTAAATGCTCAAATTTGAACTTAAAATGATACAACTTTATTTTTGGCTTTGAAACCCATCAATCGCTTGACTAACTGCCCCTAAAATTCCCATTTCAGCTCCATAGAGAGACCCCCTTTAAGGCAGTTAAGTGTGCCAATTTTAGAAAGGCCAAAATCGCGACCCGAAAATAAAGATAAGCAAACGAGGTCCGCTAATGAGTTCAGAATAGAGACAGCCGAAGCCCGAATGGCATCGCATTAATTAATACCCGTTCAAGAACTTGCACAGACCGAACCCAGAAGTGAATTCACATACTCCCGGACAGAAAGGCACATGGCAGGCAATCCATTAGGCGAAACAAGGCGAACGACTTGCAGCGGGGCAGAAATATAGTATAAGTGCGCAAATCAAATGTTTATATAATAAATCGATTGATGGACTGGTCCAAGGCGGCTGCGGTTAAATCAGTGGGAATTAAGTCATAATCTCGAATGCCTCGAGGAGGAAGTGACTCCAGTTGATTGATGCCCGGCCATTGAGATTCCAATTCCGATCTGTTTTCCTGCCGCAGCGAGTTCGTTTCCTGAGTCTTTCGTTTGCACTCGGGTTTGTCAAGTGCCCCCGGGCGGCAAGGCACTAATTAAATCAGCCAGCAGCAGCGCCCATTTATTCGATTTACATTGTCGCAAATAAACAATAACAGTGCGAACAGAAGAGGAAAAAGAAAAAAACACACGAGCGGGAAAAATGCAAATGGCGGTCGCGAAAATGCAGCCATGTGCAACAGCAGCCAAGGAAGCAAGCCCAAAAACAAAGTTTCCGCAATTTTCAGGCGGCAGAAACCACAACTAGCGGTGGCAACAAGTTTTCCAAGAAAGAAAAAAAGACAGCCGAAAGTTACATAATGAAATAGATGCGCGAAATGTGCAATAGCCGACAACTTCGGGCAGATGCAACCTCTGGAAAAGAGAAGCCGAAACTTGCCAAACTCTCAAGGCGGAGTCGTCACCATGGCGGCTGTCGTCGCATTCGGTTTCTTTTTTCTTTTCTTTTCAAACAGTTTGTGGGAAATCGCAGACAAACAAATCAAATCCCCAATTGAACTCGTTTGCTTTGCAGGCCTAAGCGAGGTGTATTTTTGGGCAGAAATGTATGCCGAAAAAAAAGAAACAAAAATCAAGAAACAAGCACCGTGTGTCGTGACCAAATTTGGCTATGAATTTACACAGCAGCCCAACCGACAAGAAAAAATTCACTTTCAAATGTATTTTACCATTTTTATCTTCAAATATAGTATTTGTG
>VNJS01003309.1:0-10189 GCA_008042575.1 Drosophila watanabei | reverse complement strand
TCCCCTGGCTTTTCCTCGCGCTTTTCCCAGCCCGTGAAAATTGAAATGTGCAATCGGAATCCCCAAAGCCAAAAGACAAATGGCGAATGGGAAACTCGATAAGCGGGTGTATGCATGAATGTGAGACAGCATTAACAAGTAATTTGACTTGCAATGGATCATTCTTTGAGTGCAACTCGAGAATGAATGAATAAGTATTATTATTCTAGGGTAATTTTTTTTCTCAAGAGCTAGCATTTAAATTGAGAATTAAAGGTAGATGGAAAGTAAGTTCCTCTGTTCAGTACCAAATGATCTTTTCTGAAGATGATCACACTTCTCGATACATTTTAAAATTAATTAATTGGGAAATTATCGAAATATTCTTACACTTTATGGATACAAAATTATTTTATTCTCAGAAATATTAAATTCATATTGTATAGGATTTATCTAAATTTTGTTGATATTTTCATACTTATCGATTTATTAATAAAAATCGATAATTTCATACAAACATTGTTAGACATTTATTTACATTTACAGGCACTTCGACATGACTAATAATTGGAAAATAATCAATTACTTCTTACATTTTATGGATAAAAATTTATTTTATTCTCAGAAACACTAGATTCATATTGTATAACCTTTATCAAAGTTTTCTCGATATTTTCATACTTATCGATTTATTAATAATAATCGATAATTTCATAAATATATTGCTAAAAAATGTATTTACATTTACAGGCACTTTTATATAGCTTTGAATAGCCTGTTGTTTGATACAACATTTAAAAAACATTACCAATTTATCAAAATTTCATTAAAAAATTATAAACAAACCCATCAATTTTGTTATCGATGAAGTATCAATAACAAACTAGTTCCTGTTTCCAACTAAACTTAATTATTTTTAATGAAAATATCGAAGGGGCCCCGCAACATGGAGCCTTCAATCAAATTGCATATTTAATATTTGAAACTTTTTCCATTACTCGCAAGCCAATCACATGCAATCCCCTTTAAAGATTTTGGTTTTCCCCATTTACAGGGGACATTTTCTGTGCTCCTCTCGAAGCAGCAAACCAGAAGCAACGTAATAAAGTTAAAACAAAGCCTCGACTGTCGATAGTGAAATGGGTCGTCATAAGGCAGATTCCTGGGAGCATCGGGGTTGCTGCTGCCAGCCAGCTTTCCCGCAGTCAGTCAGCCGCTGCTGCTGGTGCTGCTGTTATCGCTGCCATTTGTGTGCAAAAGTTCTACGAACTCTTCGTCCTACATCTCTCTCCTGGCTTGCATCCATACTCCGGCCCCTCGATCCTGGCGGCGGCGGCTCGGCTCCTTCTCTTTCGCTTTTTGTGGCCCTACCGTTCTCTCATGACTTTCTATGCCAACGACGTTTGCTGTCAAAAAATCTTCAATTAAACGCAAGCACAAAAGCTGTCGCAACAAAAAATACAAAAAAAAAAGAGAAATATGCCCAGAGAAAGCTGAAAAAAAGGGGTAGGGAAAGGAACCAGGAGAAAAACTGCAGAAATGAGAACGTTCAGTGGGAAAGCACATGGCATACACGTGCAGACAGAGAAAAGTCCTTGAAGGTAGGAGAAAATGTATGAAAAAGAGCGAATTAACTTGTATTATATCAAAATTAGAACGATAACGATAAACTATCGATAAACACTAAGCAGTAAACACTAAAATAATTTAAATAAATATCGATTGATAAGAAAAATGCTGCCGATATCTGTAGTGATCATTGAAAGATACAAAGCACGATAGTCCTTGAAGGTAGGATAAAATGTATGAAAAAGAGCGATTTAACTTGTATTATATCAAAATTAGAACGATAAAACAAAGGGTCATAAAAACTATCGATAAACACTAAACAGTAAACACTAAAATAATCCAATTAAATATCGAAGAATAAGAAAAATTTTGTCGATATTTATATTGATCATAGAAAGATAAAAAGCACGAAAGTCCTTGAAGATAGGATAAAATATATGAATGTTATCGATCTAACTTATCGAAATTTAAACGATAAAACAAAGTATCGTAAAAGCATCGATAAAGCCTAAACCGTTTTCAATAAAATAATCAAAATACGTATCGATTAATAGGAAAAATGTTGTCGATATTTACAATGATCAAAGAAAGATACAAAGACATTGGTGCTTCCTTATCAAAATTGAAACGATAAATCAAAGTATCGTAAAAACCATCGATAAAGACAAAACAGTAAACACTAAAATAATCAAAATAAATATCGATTAATAAATAAAATGCTGCCGATATTTAAATATATAAAAAGATACATAGCACAATTAAAATTCTCTTTGTCATCGATATTTTTAATAGAAAATATATGTATCGACTGATTTTATCCAACATTTTTATATATTGTACGTACATCAATAATATATCGATATTTTAAAAATATTCTCGTTTTGTAAAGTTCGTAGATATCAACGTTCAAACAAATCACAACATACGAACTATGAATAAAGACATCATAATAATATTTAAATACTAAAATTTCTTTCCTCTGTACTCTCATCAAAGAGGGAAGACGGAAAATTCTTGGCTTTGGTGGCAAGGGGATCTGCAGTCAGAGATGGCGATGGAGATGGGTGCATTCAACAGCAGTTCAGACGCCAGAGCGGAGTGGAGGGGAGAGTAAAGAGGGAGCGAAGCGCTCCAAATGAGCCCGAGCGCCACTCGCATAGCAAGACAATGATGTCAGCGGCAGTGCGCCGAGACCGAGCAGAAAAAGAAAGACCAAGCCACACCAGAAAACACCAGACCAAGGCAGATCAGGCCAGGACCAGACATGGCCATCATCAACGTCCACATGCAGGCGGATAACGAGGGCCAAGGATTGCGACGATAAAGGGAGGAGAGTGCATGTATGTATGTATGAGTCTGCGAGTGCACGCGAATCTTTTGTGGGAAACACCATTGCAATCATCCCAATGCCCTAGACAAGGACCTCTGGGGTAGTCCTAGTCCTAGCTGGGATAAAAAATTGAGCTAGTTAAAGATGTAAATTTGAGATTTTTATGATGTAAATAAATTAGATTCTTTGAATTTATACAATGTAATAACAATAAATTCCACTTGGTCAACCTGAAAGTCTTTAGGAAGTCCTTAAAGTATATAAACAATATTCTCAATAATTAAATACACATCATAACCAACGGAACTAGGATAAAATCCATTGTAAAATTTATTCTATATTATTTTCATATAAAATATATATTATTTCCAGGGTATTTACAGTGTGTACTATCCTGCTATACCTATTTCTCCTCTTCAACTGCTGCCAGCGACACTCGCTCAATGCAAAGTTGGTCCAACAAGGCTCTCAGCTGATAAGCAACGGAATTAACTATCTTCCCCTTCCCTTACCGCCATTTTTCCTTCTCCTTCGTCTCCTCCTTTAGCTGGTAACCGACTTTTGGCATGTGGGCAGCAAGGCAGACAGCAGTTCCTCAATCTCCCCCCTCAATCAGTCCATCTCTTGTCCTCCATCTTTTCGCACTCATTTCCCTACCATAATTTGATCCTGCTGAGGGCCCAGCTTAACGCTTTTCCTTCACAGCAAACTGCACCTCAAAAGGCAGGCGCACGCGATGGGAAAAATGCCTTTGAAGTTTCCCCACTCAAAGGGAAAATTTGCGACTTACTTTGTGGACAAAGTGGAAATGCGTTGCAGCCCAAAAACTTTAAGGGGAACGTAAACGTATAAAACATTTTCCGATCAGTTTATTAAACAGAACTGGGGTTTTGATATTGCGACAAATGAATGTTTACCATTCGGACAACGAGGATGTGTGACACATGTTCCAAAACAACTATTCAAATATATATATACATATAAACCACCCACGCGAAGAGAGCCTGAAACTATGCAGTGACATTTTAGAAAATTGGAATTCCCCGCTATGGACAAACTCAAAGTAAATATGTAACTCGGCCAAACGGGAAAAATGGCACAAAACGTGCTAAAAGTGAAATACATTCATTCAAACGAACAAACAAAAAAAAAAAAAGAAAAACCTACAGACTGCAGAGGGTGAGAGCGGAACAGATGAATGAGGACAACATGCAGGACATGCAAACATTTTGTATGGATATTTGGAGCGGGATATGTACGCCAAGTTTCATAACTATAAGTTAAAGAAACATTTTGTCAATCTATGTTGGAAATGTATTATTACTTGGCCAATATAAACCAGTAATACAGTGGGTTTTATTCATAAAAAGATATGAAATGTTTTGGATTAAAATAAAACAACCAGTGTGACCTTATTTTGTGCAGAAACTGCTACTGAAATTGTTATATTCTACCAAATATGATCTCATATTTAAACTTAGTAAAAAGCTTTGTAAAAAGATTACATTATAAAGAGATTTCAAAGAAATAAAACTGATTATTTCTATCATTTACAGAATAAAAGTGTGACCATATTATAATGAATAAAAAATTAAATGTAGAAAATGAGCTTTTTTTACTGAAATGACCAGAAAACGATCCTAAAAACTGTAATTATTTAGATATATATTTATTAATATTTTTATTTTTCTATTTTATGATTTTATTGCAACTTCCCCTAGTCTTATATACCCCTTCTTTCCTATCACGTGACATGTGCCTGATAAATGAATATGCAAAAATGTTGTTCAGTTATTGGACTGCAGTCACCTCTTTTCCCTCAACATTCGGCACGCCGATATGAATTGCATTTAATTGAAACGAGAACCCGAGGAGACCCAATCGATTTATGGTCTATCAAACGATTGACATTGAAATGCCGAAAATAGACCATTTTGCGCCATTTTAATGTGCTTTTACTGTACTTCCTGTGACTTGCTGTGCATGCCAATCATCGCCATGGAATTAAAATGGGATATAAAAACAAGAATAAAATAAAAAGACGACTGAATAAATGAATGAATGTTCGTGCACATAAGGAATTAGCCAGGCAAGTACGTGGTACATGGCTCCATTTCCCAATTGGGGACCGCTTTTGCTGGCCCACAACAACATTGTCGCCGCTTGCCGGTGGGTTATTGCTGCTGGCGAATAAACCTAAGTAGGCAAGCACATGATTAAAAATGCACAAACACATCAGAACGAACACCAAGGAAAACGTAAGGGGGGTTTGGGAGCATGTTCGAGAACATGAAACGCGGTCTCTCTGGTCATTAAACCCTTCCCCAAATGAAATCGAACCTCGAAGAGAAAGAAGCCAGCGGAATGCCAGAACGGAATGGAACCCCGCACCCAAATCGTTTGGGGCTTATCGAAATTCGCAGTTTACTTAGTCTAGAAAAATGTAATTTATCCCCTCCGATAGAATGTCTCTGTGTCACACAGTGTTGCTTTGTTATTGCTTTCTATCTCCCTAATGCCTCCGGAATCGAAAATCCGTTTGCCTCGCCCATACAATTCGAATAATTGCAATCGTCACATTACTTCATATGGAATGTTTAATAAGCACTCAATTAAAGTACTACAAAAGCCTTTATATGTGGGGGGAAAAACATATGTGACTCATATTTCGAGGGGTTCTGGGAAGCATACACTCCTGTGGAATCATTAACTCATTAAAAGAACTTATTGGGAATCTATTCGATATCATATAGAGTTGTAAGATACTGAAAACCAGGTGGACAACTTGGGCTGAAGCTGGAAAAAAGGTAAACTAAAGATTTATAGTATTTATAGTAGGTTAAATAAGATAAAGAATTGTGATATCTTGTCTAGAAACTCCCTAAAAGAATAATAATCCTTACTTTAGTTTAATCCTTAAATAAACAAAGGGTATTTCCCATAAATCTTCATAGACTTAATCAATTTATAACCAAGAAATTAAAATCCAAATGGTTATGCAAACATTCAAAGAAAAACTTCCCTTTTAATTTAATCTTTTCTCCCCTAATTTTTCCCAACTCCCAACTCCCGACTGGAAAAGTGAATATAAAGCAAATCCCAATTTTCCAATCAGCCTTTCAATTGTTATTTCAGCCACTAAATTCGGTTATCTGGGCCACTTGGGCAGATTGATTGATTGCAGGTATGTATGTATACCTATTATACAGCATCTTCTATATCAGAATCCTCCCCTCCACAGTTCATTGTTTTTGTAGCTCATTCCGGCCGATTTGGATCACTCTCGGTGTATATAAGCTGTACAAAATGCAGATTTATTACATGTTTAGCCGGGGAAAAAAATAACATCAACGAAGAGAAACCTTAAATCCCATTTACTCCCCCGAAACTAATTACGAATTTAAATTTATGCAGGCACAAAAAACAAGAAGAAGAAAAAAGCAGCATGGAATGTTCCTTCCATTCAAAGTGCATAACAAATGTGAGTAAATCCATCTCTCTCTTACTCCCGAAACGACCTTCCAACTCCCTCTCCCACACACACACACACATACTTTTGGTTTATGTTTGCATACTTTGCGGTTCTGGTGGGGACTACTTCCGTGAGTGAACCCAAAAGAGCGAGATAAAACTATGAGGAGAGCCGAGGGGGAGAAAGGGAGACCCCTAGCAGGCAGGCTGATGAAAAATTTACATAAATTACTGCAGACTTGACCAAAAAAAAACAGAAATAAAACATTGCAAAACACACACGAGAAATAAAAAATACCCTCAGAAACCAATCCGTATAAAATCCCATTTGGTGGAAACTACTCGCCAAAATTACATTTTCTTAGGATTTGAAATGTGGGGAAAATATTATTAAACAGTCAAAGGTGGGAAATTTAGTAGTCTCTTAAATTTTGAAATTGAAACTTAATTATCTATAAGTTATCAAATTAATACTTGAAACTGATTTAAAGTTCTTTATCGATAATTAATCGAATTCAAGCTTGAAATTTTTATATCGATAGTCAAAGGTAAGAAGAGTAGTAGTCTCTTGAATTTTATCTTAAAACGTAATTATCGATAAGTTGAGTTGATTCAAAACTTGAAAATGATTTTAACTTCTTTATCGATAAGTAATCGAATTTAAGCTTAATTTTTTTTTAAATTATGTATCGATAGTAAAATGTGAAAATGTAGTAGTCTGTTGACTTTTATCGTAAAACTCAATTATTTTGAATTAAAACTTGAAACTGCTCTAAACTTCTTTATCGATAAGTAATCGAATTTAAGCTTGAAACTTATTTAAACTTTTTTATCGATAAGTAATCAATTTCCAAATCGAATTCAAACTTGAAAATTCTTGATCGAAAATTATCACTTGATATGATTAGTTCTTTTAGCCTCTATTAGATTCCTTTGCATAAAAATTTATGTATAAATATTAACTTTAGTTCAGTGTATAAAACTTAATAAACCCCTTTAAAGAATTATGCAAATTTAGGTTTTACCTTTAAGGCATAAATCAAAGATTGGTTTATAAACAAAGAAAAACTATCCCAAAGTGTTCCTAAAACTACAATTACCCCCATTAGCTAGGGTATTATGAACCAGGGATAAAAAGAGAGACTCCCAAAGAGTGATTTATCTCCCGGCAAAGCAACATGTGTGCCAGCACTCTCCTCTCTCGTTGAGTTAGTTGATTAATTTTGAGAAATCTCAAATCAATTTAAGTTCAAGTGCGTCAAACTGCTGATGGTACTCCGGTAATTCCTTTTTATTATTTTTTTTTGTGTTATGTTGCAGCCCCAACGGAAGCCAAGGCAGCAACAAAGACCAGCTGAGAGAAGAAGGCAACACAACACAAAAAAAAGAGAAAAATCAGTCAACAGTCATTGGCCCATGGGTAATTTGAAATGCAAACATTTTGCTCCTCTCTTGGCCGGCGTTGGACAACTTCCTTTTGGTTTGGCCTGCCGCACAGCTGCTGCCAAGTGAGAATTGCTGGTTCCCGGCTCTCCAGTAGCAGTAGCAAAAAAAATACTAACAACAGAAGGATAAAAAAAAAAACCAAGTAATGAAAATGTAAGCAACACTGCAAATACACGCTATACAAGGGGATATACACACACAGAGACCGACTATATAGTACACCGACCGAGCGACCGACTATCAACAGCGACAACAAAGCGAACGTGGAAAATTGAAAAATGTGAAAAGGCAGCCCCAGCAGCGCGCTGGGAAAAAAAGGAGCAGAAAAAAGAAAATAAAGGAAAAAGAATGAGGAAAATTGTGTGAGCCAGGGCCAAAAGCAAACAACATTTGAAAAATATTACGAGTATTTGCATATGAAACAGCAGGCGAGGTGGGGGGAGGGGGAGGAGATGAGGGGCAAAAAACGCCGTTGGCTTTTCGGAAAAAGAAGCACTGCACCGAAAATATTTATATTTAATACAAATCTAGAACAATAGGTGTTTTTTTAATGCAGATTTATATATTTAATTGCTGCAAATCTGAAAAAATACAGAGTTTTTTACGCTATATAAATTCAATTATTAGCAAAGACTCTTTAAATGTTGAAAATGTTTAAAAATGTTTAAGGGAACTTGAATTCATGTAAGGGACTTTTAATCTTTATGTTTTTTAAATGTTTAAAATATAATAAATATAAACTAAAAATAAAAAAGTATTTTAAAAATAACATAATTATTTGCCTTCCAATTTGAACAATAATCTAAGCATTTAATTTGAATTCTTTGGATCTAGGCAGGGCCTCAGGAGAAAACACGACTTTATGCCTTTAAAAATTCTTTTATAAAATTTGTTAACAAATTCTTTACTTAATAAATTTTTAAAAAATTTTCCTCTCTCTGTAAAGTAAGGGGGGAAGTAATGTAAGGAATATGCGGAGTTTGGAGAATAGGGAGCCAGCCAAACGCGATCCACGCAGCTCATCGTGTGGCAAAGCCAAAGCCAAATACCAAACGCCAGGGACTCCACCTAAGCAGCCACCCACTCAACGCCCCCCTTGCCACCCACAACTCCCTCTCCTTTTGTCCAAGTCGCCTCCAAAAAAAAAAAGAATTCAAAGCAAGGCAATGCTACGCAAAAAAATAAATAAAAATAAATATAAAACGAAAAATAGCCGCGAAATCTTGCTCTCATTTCAGGCGTAAATGAAAATGTAAATTCGCTTAGAGCGGTTGACGCCAGCGGGATATATGAAAAAAAAAAGAGTCTAGAAAAAAATAAATACAGTTTTAAGCGTACTAAAAAAATGCATAGACAAAAGTCAATGTCAAATGTAATATGAAATTTCAAGCTCACAAAGGTCAAGCTCTATAAAAGTTTCAAATTCTAGGGAATAAAAAATGTTATACATTATAAAAACAACTAGTTAATCTACAGCTTATAAAACATTTTTTAAAGCGTAAAAGTAATCTTTAAACTGAGGATTTTTAATGAACTTTTGAGTTCATTTTATTCACATTTTTTAATCACTAAAAAAATGCATTTAAATAAGCAACAATATTCTAAAGGGGAATTTCCAAAATAAAATTCACATTTCTTAAACACTAAAAAAAATGCATTTAAATAAGAAAGAAATTCTAAAGGGGAATTTCCAAAGTAATACTAAATATGCCGATTTTAAAGCACTAAGAAAATGTCTTTAATCTTTAGCCTGAAATTTCTGAGAATTTCATTATCAGTTCCTTTGTGTTTAATAAAACTGCATAAGTGGGATTTAAATTTGCTTCTTATCAAATTTTCTTTTAAAATAATAAACATTTCATTAAAAAAACGAATTAAAAATTTTAATGGAGAAACCACAAATGTATGGCTTTATTTTTAATAAACTTTCAACACAAAACCAAGGGAGTTTTTAAGAAAATTTCGCAACTATACGTATATATTGCCACGACAGCTAAAATCATATAAGCATTTCCTCATTCCAAGAAGCGATTGCTGTTAATCTGCAATTGATTTGCTGAGCTTTACAGTTGGCTTAGTCATCCCTCTATATAGTATTGTGCAATATATTCTTCTTCTGATCTATCACCGACTGTAACTGAGATCCGATTGACTCTTCTGAGTCAGAGCCCCATCGGAAACACGAGACTCAGCTGAACGCCAACACACACTCATATCGTATATAGTATATATAGTATATGTTTATAGCGACATTCGATATACGATTTACGTGCTGCTCGATGATGAAAATCGAAGGGAAGAGAGCTGAATACAAACGGAAGAAAGCCGCATTATATTCAACTTTAAATATGACAAATAAGCATAATTTAATGACGTTTTTGTTACTCACTCGCC
>VNJS01003294.1:0-24318 GCA_008042575.1 Drosophila watanabei | reverse complement strand
TCTCATCTCTCTCTCTCTCTCTTAACGGATTGCACAAGCTTTTGGCTCACGCAATGCTTAAGCGTCGGCCCCTGCTTGCTGGCCACCCCCTCGCTCGGCTTACATGACTTTAGTCATATTTTTGGCAGCTTTGCATAAAAAAAGCCGGTTTCGTTGGACGTTGAATGGTTTTTTCTTTGTTTTTTTTTCTTTACTTATTTTTTTGCTCTGTCCGCTTATCGAACAGCGTTTAGGGGCTGATTGGCGACTCTAACTGATTACATAAGTGAAAAGCGGACCGAAATAGCCCAGAGAAGGGGTCAGGGGGTAGGGAATATGGACGAAAATAGATCTGGAGAATCTAATGGAAGGCACTTTGAGAAAATTTGAATATTTTCAAAGGGTTCTTATAGATTTTGTTGTGTGAATTTTCTAGTGAAAATTTGATTATGAGAACTTTTGAAAATATGTTTAAAATTTTCAAAGAATATTTATTAGCCTGATATATGAAATATTTGAAAATATAAATCTGATCTTAATTTAATTAATTTTACAAAAAATAATCAAGTTTCAATATCAAAAATCTTTTAAAAAGATTTAATTTTTTAAGGAACTACAGTTTAACTTCAAGATCAACACAAAATATATAGGAATTTTTAAAGTTTTGACATTAAAAAATTTAACAAAAAAGGTACATACATAATGTATTTAATTTCGATTATATATTTACATAAATTACTAAGGAATCTTAAAAAGGCATCTATCTTTATTTAGGATGTTCTAGAAACCATAAACCTTTCAAAAACATTTTTAAAAACTCGCTAAAAAGCTGTCCAAAAGAATGCCACTAAAAGAAAACACTTGAGATTTTAAAATCTCCTAAAAAGGGTTCCTAAAAGTATGCAATGTAATTTTCAAGGCACCGTGAAAACTTGTTTTTTAACGAAGCAAATTTATGAACTCATTTTAAGGGTTTCTAAAAACCATAGTTATATCAATAGCACCCCCGTAAGCCTCCCTATAAGCAATATATTTAAAAATCGATTGATTTAAAACTCCTAAAAATAAGAAATGTATGTAAAATATCTCAAAATTTCATTAAGTTTCCTTAAGTATTTTCCCAATTTTTGCCGGTACACTTGCTGCCACCCCAAAAAATGATTTTTAAGTGGATTATTGGCGTACGCTGTCACCAGCCCCCACACCATCCTCTTCAGCCACCTCATAATGCATTTTGATGGTTTTTGGTTTTCGGTTTCAACCTCCTCCTGCCCCTGCTTTGGGCTTAGTTGTTTGGTAGTTTTCCTGAGGCTCCCAGGTGGTCGGGTCAGCCAGCAGAGGGTCTCTTTTGGTTTTTTTTGTTTCTCTGTCGACCTGCCCTTCTGTCTGGGAAATCAATTAACTGCGCGTCAGAGACGCGCGTGTGGCAACGGATGTGGGAACATAGCTGTGTGTGTGTGTATGTGTGTGTGGATGGGGTTCCGGTTGTGGCAGGGGGATATGTGTAAGTGCGTGGTGGGGGGAGAAAGAGTGTCCAAACAGAACATTTATCAAGCGACATTGGGGAGAAGACAACATATGGCGGCGAGTGCTTTCCGAGTCAACATATGGCGGAGATGGGTGGAGGAGAAGTACCCGGAAAATGGGCCAAAACGGGGGAATCAAAGGTGGAGATATTAATGCTTTGAATCCCTAAAGTCTTAACATCATATCTTACATGTAAAGTCTTTTATTGGTCTACTAATTGTGCCCACATCAAAGGAGGGGCACCGACCTTAAAGAACTTTAAGTTTAAAAATCCATTTCTACTTATTTGTTGTAAATTTGCTACTCCTAAAGAAATTTTTAAGTCATTTAGTATGTATTTTGGAAATTGAAAGCGAAGTAATGATATTATTTAAATTTTCATGTAAATATTTAGTCGATCTTTGTGTTTAAAATTATTTAAATAAAGAATATTCCACTTTTATGTCAATAATAACCTTTAAATACTCAGAAAGAAATAAAAAACCTCAAGCTTAATTTATTTCTTACATCAAAACAGACACTGCACTACTTTATCTTAGTTATATCTTTTGTTACAAAATATATTATCTCCCCAAGTTTGACTTGTCATAAAAGAAAATCCACAAAATCCTCTCCTTTGTGTTCTCTTCACCGCCTAAAACTACGTAATCAATGGGGCCATAAAGGAATTTATCATTTCTCTTTTAAGTAACTATATAAAAACAAAAGCAACTTTGAAGTTGTCGGCCTTCCGTTTCGTATTTTTATTTCATTTTTCTCGCCTTGGCGTTGCATAAGCCGCCTGACTTGGCAGCAAATACAAGACAATCAACAGAACCCACAATAAAAAGGCCTTAAAAAAAAATATATATAATACTTGTATATGGAAAAACTTCTTTATATCTTACGCCCCACATAATGGCAAACTTCCGCAACAGCCAGAATTCCCCTCTGCCTCTCTCTGACCCCATCTTGGTCACCAGTTGACCTTCAGTCCGCTCAACTAGTTGTTGTTATTATGCTTGAAGCTCATTGAAGCGCTTAAAATTGCTGTTGGTTGGCGTTTCAGTTTAACAAATATTGTTTCTCCGTGCGCCTCATGAAATCTGGCATTACAAGAAACTAAACAGCGAAACAATAATATCGTATACATATATATATATTTTACGAATCGCAAAGTATTGGAGGAATGTTTTTCGTCTTGCCTGAATGAAATTTCGCATTTGATTTTATTTGCGTGCTGGTGAATTTGTACAGCATTTTTTTTTTGGGTTAAATCGGGTTTTTTGTTTTTGTTTTGCTCCACTTTGCCCGAAGGTTGCGCTTGGCTGAGCAAAAAATACGTAAAAAAGGGGTTATATAAGACTTGAAAATGAAGTTCACTTTGCGGAATATCTCATTCTCCCTGCTGTTTTACCTTGAATTATTTTTCAAGTGAAGTTTATGTGTGGCGGGAACCCTCTTCAGTTTTCAAAAATATGACGCATACGCCTTGTTGTCTAAAAATTTGCGTCGCAATTTGAGAGAAATTTCGGGGTTCAATCACCCTTGAATATAAGTATATATATTTCGAATCTGCTTATCCCAGATATTCTCACTTCGTTTTCAATCTGTACGAACTTTTAGCTCGGCTCGCTAAATAATTGTGAGCAGCATCATCATCATCATCATCTTCAGCTCTTGGGACATATTCCTCGTCGTCCTTGGCTCTGCCTGAACTTCGACATTTGCTGTTTGTGTATGCTGGTTTCCCTTTTTTTCTGGATTTTTTTTGCGTCTTGTTTTCCCAGTGCCAAAAATTTATGCGACAACGCATAGCGATATTTCCCAGATGTAACCCGCGCAACGAAAGCCACAAAAATCTTCACAGTCGGTTGATTTTCACCCGAAAAAATAAAGAAGAAGGGAAAACAAATGGAAAAACAAGAGGAAACTCGAAACTGCCAACAGAATACCAGCAGTATTTTGATGTTCTCGATGTTCTTCTACAATGATATTTAACAGGGAATATTCAACTACTATGAAATAATAAAACATTGAAACAAAATAGCAAAATCTAAGACAAAACACATTTAAATCTTAATATTTCCAACATAGTAACTAAGAGAGACGTATAATTTAAGCAACACTTGTGTGTCAGAATTCCTCGTAAAAATTAGGCATTATAATAAAAATAAAACTAAAGTATAAACCATTAATTACACAGACTGGCTGTCGCAAATTTAATGCCAAATTGCCAGAGGCAGAATGCAAAATACTGCCAGTGCACTTCCTGAAAGTGAATAATTGTTATTATATTTATATTATTTTCACGTTTTCCGTCAACAGCATCAAAATGGCCAAGTGAGCGTTCATTCATGAACACAATTAAAAATGGGGATTTAGCTAGACACTACTCTTTGTGCCATTAAACTGTCTAGAAATTGTGAAATTTCAACAAATTTGATTCGCAACGAGGAAATCAAAGGGGAGCCCACTCCTCTGGGATGGGATTCATTTAACGAACAATTCTCTGGCACTTGAGTTTCGCACTGAATCAAAACCTTGTTGAAAGACAGAAAATAATGCCGTGCTGTGAGATGGAAATGAAAAATAAATGACAGTGAAATCAAGGCAACAAATAATAGAACACAAGCGGAAATCCTTCAGAGGAAGGAAATATTTGCGTTCAACGAAGGATATTTCCTTTCATATTTTGAGATGAATTATGCGCGAAATTCTTTCCGCATTCAACTGCTGACATTTGCTTAAATTCTCGTATTTATTTCTTTCCCCCTTTACATCCAGAGCAGTAACTTTACGAGGGTCGTAAACTTAACTCCGCACAATTAGCTTCATCTGCATAATGGCCATATTTTATGCACGCTGAAAGGGAGTGCTGGCCAGGCACTCACATTTCTCCTCACATTTCTTTCTCCGCTCCAGTTATCCCCATCATAGACATCAAAAACGGTCAATTTCCCTACGGATTCGGCTTCGGCTTCGAGTGCGATGGCCATGTTCATGGGTTCATCGTTGGGGATGGGATATGGGGTGTCGCATAAAGTTTGCCATCTTTTTGCTGCTCGTTTATGGCCGCTCGTTTCCCGTC
The DNA here is from genome assembly GCA_008042575.1 of Drosophila watanabei. Taxonomy (NCBI): domain Eukaryota; kingdom Metazoa; phylum Arthropoda; class Insecta; order Diptera; family Drosophilidae; genus Drosophila; species Drosophila watanabei. The sequence goes on along the minus strand of VNJS01003294.1, from coordinate 19,742 downwards.
TCACTTGGCGCAGTTTTATGGGCATTCATTTAGTATTTAGGTCAGTTTTTGCCGCCGTCTATTTTCCTTTTACATAATAATTCAGTGGCTTTCTGTGGCCTGCGTGTGTGTGTGTGCGTGTGTGTGCCTCAGCAATCAAAGCCGCTCTGGACATGCGGCGTATACGCAACGTATTTATTTTTAGCAAATTGTTTAACGACTTTTAAGCACAATTGAATTGAAAACATTTGGGGGGGAGCAGGGTGTGGGAGGAACAAAACACATTCTATTTGCAATTGTGTGTTCATTAATTTGTTGCATTTCATTTAAAACTAAATAAATCACATGATTCAACGCCTTTGTCTTTATATCTTCTTTCATGCTGTGCTTTTATGCGGAAATCAAAATTCTTAGATTGCTGATTTAATTATGCAATCCATGCCAATGCCGTGTGTCAACCGCCAAAGAAAATTCGCTTCTCTCCTCGATATTCATTGCAATTTAATTTTTTTTTTTTTTTTGCTTTTTTTCTTTGTGGGGTGGGAATTTAGCAAACGATTTTTAATGTACGTGACGAAATCTGATTTTGAATGCCCACACACGCCTAAAACGACACACGATGGCAAGCAAAAAGATGAATACAGAGAGAGAAAAGTAATTAAAAACGTCTTATTATAAAAAAGCCTCTTGAAAACATTCAAGTTCAAGATTTCCTTACATCTTTTAAGAATTTGGGTTAAATTTACAATATTTACAAGCAAATCCTAATCAATTCCTTAGATACTTTTCTCTCTGTGCATCGCCAAAAAAATATATACACTGCAGACACATCTGAGCAGAGTCATATCTGAAGCCAAATGCAATTTATCAACAGTTGGGCTTAAATTGTCTGCAGCGTAACGGAAACTTGGCCCCGCGTGGAAGATGTTTTATATCTGTACGACTATATAGATCCCCCCATGGGGCAAGGTGGGGCGGGGCCGCAAACAAAAAGTGGGCGTTCGCACAGCGTAAAATTCTCTAATAAGTGCAAATTGGTGCAAAAACAACAACGAAGCGACATCAGTAGCCATCGGCGTATGGTTTTGCATTTTAATTGAATTTGAATTCGAATTCGTTTTTTATTTTCCCTCACTCGTTGCGGTTGTAAGTGCAAGTACGAGTATCTGATGGATATATATATACGTTCGCACACACAGTTACACACAGTTACAGATCGAACGGGAAGTATGTCTGGTCACCGAGAACGTGGTGGCCGCCTTCAGGGTGATATAATGTAGAAATAAATATAATTAGTATGCATAGTACATATAGTCGAATGTTTCTGGAGACTGCCGGGGTAACCGAGAACGTAACATATTGCATAATGAACAGGGAAACCTCATTTGAATGGCAGGAATAAAATGCAACAAAGTTGCAGTTTTACCATATGTTTGATATAATTTTTAAAGCCTTTGGGGATGATCATAAATACTGAGAAGTTTATTTGGAATGCAGAAAAATAAGGAACTATATTTATGACATTTTTTCTATGAGTTGGAAAATAAGAAACAATTACAGACTCTTTACAATTATTGCATTATAAAAATGGTTAAGTAAATGACAAGTTTGTTGTATTTTTAAAACTTATAAAACATTGATTAAAAGTTTTGCCAGACTGCTTTTATTTCGTAGATATTTTTTGTGAGACAACTTCAACAATAAACCAGCTCTAAAATTGGCATATTAACAAGACAGATATTTTATGAACAAAATCAATCTTAAAATTATATAATTTTCATATTTTTAAACTTTACTTCAACAATAAAACAGCTCAAAGATTGGCATTTTTACAAGACAGATATTTTATGAATAAAATCAAGCTTTAAATTATATCATTTTCATATTTTTAAACTTTACTTCCCAAACCTCAAACTATTATTTATTTCTATCCAAGAATCCTTCACCCATTTCTTAGTCGCACTTCAAGATATCATCCATCAAGTTATAAAAAGGGAAAACAAGTAAAAAATGAAAACTTCTTATCATCTCAAAGTACGAAGACAGTTCAAAAAGCGTTTAGAGATTAAACAGTTAAATAACATTCTGCGTGTTATCAGTGTGGTTATGTTTTGGCACCTCTATATTCCCATTCACATAACGCGCGTTAGCCACAAATCCCAAACCCATAGGCCTTTCTTATCTGGCAAACAAAGCCCCCCCATATCAGTGGCACTTTATTTTCGGAACTCGAACTCGATACGCAAAACAAAAACAATATAAATATAGGCTATAGACATAGCTAAGTAAACAAGAAGTATTGACAAGCGTTTTACATAATCAAAGTTTAGTAAATTGGTTGTAAATGTTGCAATATACATAATTAATGGGAAGTAATTGTTTTTAGCAACATATTAATAGAGAAAATAATAAGGAGGGAATGTGTAAAGAGATATGGTGAAGTATATTTAAGAAAATAGTTGCATAATCAACAATTATATTAGGGAGATATGATTTTATAAATATATATTATAAAATAAACAAAGAAACTAATTTGTTATTATGGCATGGATAACATTAACAATAACGAAATAATGCAAAAGATATATTTGCTAAATCAAGCAGTAAATTAATTTAAAGTTTGCATAAAATACTTAATCTTGTATGTAGCTAAGAAGTAAAATAAATATATTATAAGTAATAGTTGTGATATCAAGCACTAAATTAATAACAAAATGTCAATTAATTCGTTTGAATTAATAAAATAAATTCAATTGTTGTAACTGGAATTAATTAAAACCATTTTAAATAATAATCACAAACTTATCTTATCTCGAAGACATTTTAAATAAAATATATGTACATCAATATCCATTCATTTGAATTAAAGTTTTCCTTATCTAAACAATGCTAACCAACATTTTACATAATAAATATATATTCAACCCAATCTGATATTGCAACAAAATGTAAATTAATATCTCTAAAAGAAAACCCAAAGTGATGAGCTCTCTTTTTTTTGCACTGGACAGCCTGCTGATATGTTTTTATTTTAGCTTTTTTGTCCATGTAATCATTTTTGCAACAATTTGTGTAACAATTGCAACAGCAGCAGCAACAACAACAACAACAACAAGAGCGTCAAGGCATTTACAACAACAACAACGATGTTATAGGGTCTCACACTCAATTTGTTGTTGTCGCCTTGTTGTTGCGCCTTTTTATGTTGCGTAATGTTAGGCTACATAATCTTTGGCCTTAACAGGTTAAGAGTAAGGCAGCCTAAGAGACAAGAGCAATGAAAGAGATTTACTCTGTTCGTAACAGTGCTAGCCGCTGTTAAACGCTCTTAATTTCTCTTAGCATGTTGCAATATCGCATGTTGCTGGCATCTTGGCAACATTTGTCTACAAGTGGCCTACGTGACGTAGCAGGGGTAGTTCCCAGTGGAGGTGGGTGGCAAAGGGAAGTGCATGACCTAGGCACTGCAATGACTTTCTGTTCTAGCGCTTACCTTGATTTTTTTCACTTTCGCCCTGCATTTATCGATGGCCGAAGTTTTTTCGTTGGGTGAGCATTAGTAAGCTATTTTTTTAAGTGTTCCAATGGGGTTTTTTGAAGACTTTTTTAATCGCTTTGCGGGGGAGCTAACCTGTTGAGGGAGTAAAAAGAAAGAAGTTAATTTTTAGCCATAAAAAGAAGTTCATTGATATTGAAAATATGTCACAAAATAATTAAAACAAGCTGTGTTAATAATAAATATGTGAATATTTGTTACTATAATAAGTTAAATATTAGTTTTCTTGTGTCTATTTTTGTTGTTTGTTGGGAATACCGCTTGCTTTAATTATTTTGTGACTCATTTTGTTAGTATCATTATCGTTAATTAACCTTATCTTTCGCTATGTCAATGAATCACTGAATTACATGGAAACAAATCAGACTTCCTGCCAGTTCAAATCGAAATATTTAAACAAATAATTTGTTTCTTAAAGTTCACATCAAAATGTTATAAACAACTAACTGGATAAAATTCAGATTGAAATATTTCGAAGAAATATTAGATACTAAAGGCATGTAGGAAAAAGATTACTTGTGTATAACAGTTTAAATTAAAATAAAAAGCTTATTAATATTAAAAAAAAAGAAACATACTTTTGTATTTTTGTAAATGCAAATTTTTGTTTTTAAATTGTTACTTAGTTGATGAACTTTAGCTTTTTTAAAGGTTTCTTTTATAAGAACTTAAAATTATATATATATATATATTTTTTTTTTAATAATAAAATTAAAACCCTGAAAATGTATTCAATTTTTGTTAAAGGGAAATAGGCGCCACTGCTAACGATCACAGCTGTCAAAATCTGTGTCCGTCAGTCCTCATTGACGGCCAAAAATGCCCAAGAATATTCGCGCGTGCTGAACATTTTGTACATATTCCTACATACATTTATATATGCTGTTTGCACGTCTAGATCGTTACATTTAATATATCTGTATCTATATCTTTGTATCTGTGCAATATTGGCACTTGTAATTGCTTTGGCCGCACGCCGAGCACTTTTCCATGCCGCTCGGCCGAATTTTGACAATTTAATTGGTCAGAAGCTGACATTTATTGGGGGATTTACTTGATTTACTTTTAGTCATTTTAATTTTTACAGTTATTTAGATTTTACTATAATGTCTTGTTTTCTTTAAATACTTTCCAGCGCCTGCAAATTTCAAGAGTCTCTGCCTGCGTGCCGAAGTCTTGCTCAAACTGAGCCACTACCAAAGTTCTCTAGCGGATATTGAGAATGCGCTGAGAACGCGCTGCACTTCGCCCAAGGTGAGTATTGATTTTATATATTTTAAATTATAAATTATATTAAATTAAATTATTTACTTTTTTAGGCCCACTATTTGAGGGCTTTGGCCTTGAGCGGCTTGGGTCGACTTGAGGAGGCTTTGTACAATGGTTTTTTGGCCATTTGCCTGGATAAGAATACAAATCTCAGCAACTCGGAAATATTTCAACATGATCTCGCCAAGGTATTAACAAAATATAAGCAATTTAACTACGAGATTTAAGGGGAATTTGAATTTAGCAAATTTTTGTTGATGTTTCTAGTCTAGACATCGTTAAAATATGTTCAAAGAGAAATAGTAAAAATAATAACAATGTTGCATTGATCGCTCAGTTTTTAAAGGAATAATATTTACGCAAATTTATAACAAAAAGTAAACCTAGATACCAAAATTGTAACTCCACTTACCTGAGTTTTATTTTCTCTTAACGTGAATTAACATTGAGCTAGGGAGTAGCCTGAAATTAATAAATTATTATATAAATAAATTAGATATTTAACCAAATAAATACAATTTTGAAATATAAAACTCACACAATTTTTCTATTTCAGATTCTCCAACGTTTCCTGGCCCAAATGCCCAAGACTCGCTGCTCGGTCACCGCTGCAGCGCATCCTGGTGTCCAGCAGCAGCACCGCAGCTACGCCAGCTCAAGGCAACCCTATCCCTTGCTGTGGGAGCAGGTGACGAGACGGAGGAAACAGCAGCATCATCACCATCATCACCACCTTCATCATCATCATCATCATCATCACGTCCACCTGGACGATGTGGAAGATGAGTTTGGACATTATGATAACTACATAATGGCCGGCGACGATATGGAGGAGGAGGTAGACGTGGAGGTGGACGGCAGTGAGCCGGGTTCCCTGCATCTGGACGGCGACTTTCTGTTTCCCAGTGCTCTGGACTTTATGGATCACCATCGCCATCAGCGGCATGTCTTCGAGCAGAAGCAATTCGATCTGCAGCCACGTCGTCATGCCAACCGGAAGCACTGCAAGCGGAAATGGTCTGCGGCCATGGGACCGCTAAGCGGTCGCGTTGTGGAGGAAGAGGAGAATGTGGATCAGACTGAGGTGGTTGGAGGAGGAAGCCAGCGGTGCAGCCGCCTGTTCGCCGGTGTTCTGGAGCGCACGCAGCAGGAGCTGCAGCGACTGAGAAGTGAGTGAAATACAGAGTTAAGAATATGCACTTATTACTAATGCTTGTCTTAAATCTCTCTACTTACAGAGCTGGAAGGATCGGGTCCATCGCTGGCGGTGAGCGCGGTGGCCGGGCAGCTGATCGATGCCAGTGACTTTGACTGCGTGGTGTGCTGCCGGACGCTGTGGAAGCCGGTGGTCACCCCGTGCGGACACACGTACTGCCTGGTATGCTTGGATCGTTGCATGGATTACAACTCCCCGTGTCCATTGTGCATGTCACCACTTGTGGAATTCAATGTCAATGCCAGTGCCAGTGCCAGTGCCAGTGCCAGTCAGAATCAGAATCAGATCCACCTGCATCCGGGCTCATCCTCGCCAGTTCCTTTCGCGCTGGCCAAGCGGCCAGTGACGAAGTTCCTAGAAGCCGCAATGAAACGATTCATTCCAGACCACTACGAGGCGCGTTTCCGCCAGGAGATCGACCAGGAGCCCTCCGTTCCGGTATTCATCTGCACGACCGCCTTTCCGGCTGTGCCATGTCCCCTGTTCGTCTGCGAGCCCCGCTACCGCCTGATGGTGCGGCGTGCCGTTGAGTCCGGCGACAAGACCTTTGGCATTGTGCAGCCAAATAGCGGCAAGTCACGCTACTACGACGTGGGCACTATCCTCGACATCCGCGACTGCGTCCAGCTGGGCGACGGCTGCTCCATTCTCAGCACCATTGGCTGCAAGCGCTTCAAGATTTTGGCGCGCAATGAGAAGGACGGCTATGAGACGGCCAAGGTGGAGTATATCTGCGACGAGCCCATTGCCGAGGAGCAGGTGAAGATCCTGGCCGGAATGCAGGGAGTGGTCTTGGCCAAGGCCAGCGGCTGGTTCGAGAGCCTCAGTACGGAGCAGAAGCACGAGATCCTGCAGAGCTATGGCCAGATGCCGCCGCTGGAGCCCAACTGGGAGCTGATCAGCGATGGTCCAGCGTGGGCCTGGTGGGTCATTGCCCTGCTGCCACTGTCCCAGCAGCTGAAGGTGAGTAAAAGTGAATTTAGTTCAAGTAAATTCTTACTTAATTGATTTTTTAACCTACCCAGGTGGATATATTGGCCACTACCTCGCTGGAGAAGCGACTGCGTGCCATCGACAAGACACTGGACTGGCTGCACGATCTCAGGCATCCGCAGCAGCCGACGCACCACCAGCAGGCGCCTCAGTCGCCGCAGCAGGCACACCACCACCTCGATCTCGACTGCGAGGAGCAGGAGACGGCCTCGTCCGGCGCCGATGAGTGCTGCCTGTTTGCGGAGAACGGATCCGAGCCGCACACGGATGAGGAGCTGCTGCTCTAGAAGAGCCTCCTAAGAACTATATATTGATGAGAGAGAGATACACATTAATTAGCAGTCGGAACTATATACATTTTGTAAATTCTGTGTCTAAGCCATTTCGTTTGTAATCGAACGTTACATGTTAATCCTAGGGGCCAAAACCGAAAGCGAGCAACTTTAGCAGAACCAAAATTATCACTAGATCAGCAACAACATAATCTTTAGCTCTAGCCGATAACCCTACGTGTGTGTGTGTATGATGTATAGTGTAAAATTAAATTATAGAGACGATGACAACACGAACCCAGTGAAACAATCAAAAACCATTTGCTTTTGGCTCAACCCCGTGAACACCATGAACACCCTCAAACTCTGTCAATCTAATTTCCCTGGATCAGCAACAACAACAACAACAACCACATTCCACAAAGTCTTGAAAATATATGTATATGTTTGCCATAGCGAAAGGAGCAAGGGAAGTAAACTCAACTTTAACAAACAGAACTCATGGTTTCTACAAACAACAAACAAATACACAAATTTTTGAACATAAAACAATTTTAAAATTAAATAACAAGATAACAATTCAAAGGCCAACAAACATACACCTAGTAAAAAATAGAGTCGGATAGGAAGGAGCAAAGAAAACTTTAACTTCTCTTCGTTTACTTTGTATAAAGCGGCTGGAACTCTAAGACAATCTGCAATATTTTTTTGATATACCTAAACGAAACTAAAACTAAAACTAAAACTAAACTATAAACTCTATATACAAGAAATAAATAGGTAAAACTGAACTAGCGACTAGTTATGAAGTTATGAAGGAAGCGAAAAATAGGACAACAAATGTGTAAAGAATTTTCAAATTGCTTTTCTTTTGATTAACCCAAAACACTTTCACTCTGCGCCACTCTCTATAACCAACCCCTACTCTCTCTCTTGATTATTATGCTAAGGCCAACTAATGATATGCTCACCTATATATACCTATATATATACGATTCTATACGCTAAACGCTTGTTTCTGTATTCGTATCTGTATCTTCAGCCCGCATTCCTATTGAAGAGCTACAACTTTGATATAACTTTGAGAACATTAGCTACATTTGCCTCGTCTTTGATTCCCACTCTTACTTCTACCTCTAAGCCCCTCACGTCCATTTCGTTTATTCTTTCTTCCACCCCCAAAGCTCTCCCTTGTAAAGCAAATCAATTTTAAAAACAACAATTTGCTTTATCAGTCGGCACATCCTTATCTTTGTAAATATCTTTTATCTGATAATCTTAAAGCTCTATGTGTATGTATCTTCTACGTTAGCTATAGATCACGAATTTAATTTTCAGCTCAACACAAAATTATTCAAATAAATCGAGAGTTTGTCGAGTAAATATTTATATAATTTTATACAACTTATATACACGTACACCTAAATTAAATCATTTTACATTTAAGTTTAGCAACTAAACAAATGAAACACACCCAACAGCGACATCATTTTTTTGTGTCTACTTTATATGGATAAATTATTATGTAAATCTATATAAAAAAAACCAACATGCATATATTTCAAATTTTTAAAATGCTTAAGATAAAATCAGCAAACATCTTTTCTCTGTGTTTTTTGTGCTAAACGATTTTTTACTGGTACTTCTTAATTTAATAATGATGTAAAATAAAGAGGAAAACAATTGAAATATAAAATAAATAAAATGCCTTCTTTTTTCTGCAATTTCTATGAGGTATTTAGATGAAGAAACATTTTGAAATGGTGGCTGAAACTCCTCTAATTCTCAACTAAGAAATCTTCGAGTTCACAAATGATTTTTATATTTAGTTTTGGCTTGATCCAAAAATACATGCTACTTGCACCACGGCATCTGTGAATAAATGCATATATATAGTTGGTGCGTTGCATAAACCGATAAAACTTTCAAATCAAATCGAGCAAAACTTGTAAATTGCAAATAGTGCGCTCGATCGTTACGTAAGCATCTGATAAATACCAAATTTCTAGTGCAAACGGCGGTTTCGCGATTTGGCAACTATGGAATAAGAATCGGAATTGATAAGCTGATATGCTCCCGCAGAAGTGATATGCCAGTGCTGGGTTCTGGATCCAGTTGTGGAATTCTTATGGAGCAGAGAGCATGGCCAGTTGTGGCTGTAAATTCATATCTCAGACATGTCTGGAGCTGAACTCTTTATACTTATGAAATATTCATAGCGGCAATTTGCGTAAGCAAAGTATAAATGAATGGCTGGCTCTCTGACAACAGGATCTATGGAACGACGCGCTAGTGCCCTGGAAAAGCTGAGAAAAACTTGAGTTCATAATTGATAAGAAAGAAATTTAAATATTCAGTGGTTCAGATTCTCAATTTAAAATTAATTACTTTTAATAGTAGTTTAATTAGTGCAAGTTTAATCAATCATTGATAGCTGCAGCTCGACAATTTAAATAAAATTAATCGTCAGGGGCTATTAAATAAGGAATATTCTCTGGTTATTATTGCAATATTAACATTTTGTAGTAAAAAGAAACTTATAAATCTTTTATAGTGAAGCTTACATAATTAACTTTGTTCTTAACTATTAAATTAATACGGATAATTACAGTTCTCGTTAGAACATATAATATTTTGGTATAAATGAAATCCAGTGTTGACCGACTATGAGATACCCGGTGCAAAAATCATTGTGAGTGAAATTAAAGAAAATTTGAACTTGCCTTAATCCCTTTCACTCTAATCCTGCTTAAATTTCTGAAAAACTTTAATTAAACAGAACGAAAGGCAAAGGAAAATGTTGACAGACAAATTGCAATGTTGCGAAACAAATATTGGTTTTGCCAACACAAGTGTATAGTTGCAGATGTTGCTGAAATTTCAAAAGTTCAATCCACTCAGAAACATTATTGTTTCAAATTCGATGTGAGTTTATATTGTTCGAAATTAAGGAAATATTTGCAAAAAGGAGAATATTTCCACACACCAGTTGACTTGTTTTACATTTTTGTTTATAATATAAGCTTTACATTTTATGTAATATAAATTTCAGAGCATTTTATTTTTTACCTTTTAATAATTTTATGGCAAGCCATGCTCCCTGCCGAAAGCTACATACTTATGTCAAGCCTTACCCTTAGGCCAGACCTTGAACTTAAATCGAAGCAAACAAAGCCCGTTGACTCAGCTCCCTTGGCGGGCAGCGGAGAGACCCAGAGACCGAGAGACCGAGAGACCCTTATATCTGTAATCTCCAGACGAAATACCAGAATTGCACCCAGAGGCACCCAGAATATCGGACAACAAACAGAAAGGTGGAAGACAACTATAGAAAACTATAGAAAAAACATGATACTGGCCGCTCTAGGAGAGAAAAAATGAGCGAACGACCCTGCGGCGTGTGTTGATAGTTTGATAGAGTCGAGCCGAGAGGCGGGCAGATAAAGACTCGACTCAGTCAGATCCGCGATCGGTGCAATTGAGTGGGTTCTGAGTGTGGCGAGAGGAGCATTCACTCCGAGTGCAGCGACATATTAAATAATAGCCGAGGGTCCGTTCCGAGCTCAATCAGTCAGTCAGGTAACGCTCGGAATGTTCACACATATCGCGTATACGCCCCGGCCGGCAGCACAGGCATCGAGGCAGACTTGGCTATAGTCTCGCTCGCTCGCTCGCTCTCCCGCGTCCCAGTTTATCGGTGTGTCTGTGAGAACGCTTCTGGAGTCCCGCTCGCATTTGGCTGCATTTCGCCGTTTCCATTTTCGTTTATCCACGGGCCTTTTTGCGAGCTTAGAAAATGCACTTCTCGTGCATTTATTCAGTTTGAGTCCAGCACGCGCAGCGTCGACGAGCGGATCTCTCTCCCCTCCGCATATATATATATATTTTGTACCTTTCCGGATCGGGGTTCGGTTTATACGTATCTTTCGGATTCCGCCTTTTTTGCGTGCAGTAATTCTTCTTTCGCATTACTTGTAAATACTCGATCTGACGCAAAGTCAAGCCGTCTGTCGTCAAATATTGCCTCCCAGTGTAACCCGATCACAATTTCCAACACGTCCGTGTTTTATAATTTTTTTTTTCTTTGGTTCTGTTTCTGTTTCGGTTTTGATTTCGATTTTTGTTGTCTTTCCCTCCTTCGCGCTTCGCCAGAATTTTTGAGTTTTTGTGCTGATATTGCCCGAAAACAATGCCGATTTTTCACCTTTGGGCCACAATGAATTAAGACGTTTGCAGAAAACCAAAAAATGTGTGTGTGTATTTTATTTTATTTTTGTTATTGGAGCTCTGTTTCAATGTATATATGCATACGATTTGTGACCAAGTGAGGCAGCAGCAAGCCGGCGAGAAAATAAAAATGAGCAAAGCAAAACGGAAAAAGTTATGTTATGTAACTTTTAAAAGCGATTTACACACACGAGCAAAAATAAAAGGCATATGAAATAAATATGAAATAATTCTTTGAGAAATAAAGTGAAAACAGAAGTAACTGAGCTGTTGAAGAGGAATATATACAAATTAATCATGGGGCGTTCTTTACAAGCCAATTGATCGAATGTTGTTGCAAATAAAAGTGAGTGATGTTTCAATAAAGAGTTAATTGAATAATGTTCTGTTCCTAATAATCAACCATTAAAGTAAAAACAAGTTAAAGTACGAAATACCTAAATTAATTTAACTACAAATTACCAATGTAAAGTGCCAGATCCAAAAGCCAAGCTCAGCTGCGACTAAATTGTTAAGTGTGCTCCCCAAAAGTGAAGTGAAAATAAAGGAAAGAAAAGTGCAATGGAATAAACAACTGCAGCCACTAAAAATCTATTACGAAAACGCCGCGCGCCAAAGGAGATAAGGCGATATAATATACCAAATGGAGGAAGAAACCTGGTGACGGGAAGAGGGCAGAATTCTCGCTAAAAACTAAAGTGCATTCAACCAAAAATTACAACAAATTATCTGTCAGAGACGAGACTTTCGTTAGGCTTTAGCTAAATGCTTGCGCCTGCGCAATACCTTAAATATATTATTATAAAGTGCACATTTGTCTATAGGAATAGGTATCTGTCTGTGTTTTCTGTTTGCTGCAATCGTGTTGTTGCATTTTTTCATTGTCAAAGTCGGCTTTTATACCCCATATACTAGAGAGGGGTATATAGTGTTTGAGTTTGATATTACCAGGTTACTAGTTGTAATAGTGCATGCAAATCTGATCGAATACAGTGTTGCATTATATACTTGAGTTGGTTTACTAACTAATTAAATAATAATTATTATTTAAAGTAATATAGCCAAGTTTGTGTTAATTAGTTTAGAGGCTGAAAGATTAATTTTCGTATTATTTTCGTATTTTGAGGTAGAGTATTCATGGTTAAGAGCACCTTAAAAAATATATCTTATAATAATTCCAGCCCTGATTAAGATAGAAACATTTTACTTTTAAAAAGTTTAGTTTAGTGTTTCTTTTTGTTTCTGATTAAAAGATTCCAATTCCTAGTTTTCCTTACAGATTTACCATTTAAATATTTCCAGTACACTCTGCTTTTACTCAAAATCCCACAAATAGTTCCCAAGATTTCCAATAATTATAGAACTTTCAGGGAAATATAACTAGTAGCTAGGTATTTCCCCAGTCGCCAGACTTGACTTTTCATTTGTTTTATTTTCATTTTATTTTTCTGTTGTATTTGTTGCATTTTTTATTGTTGGCTGACAAGTCTCGGGTCTCGGATCTGGCGTCTTTTTGAATTTTTTTTGAAACGTCATCGTCAGCGTTTGACTCGCCCGTGTAACTTTGTGTGTGTGTGCTGGCAGGTCTGCCTGAGTGTTTGTGTGTGTGCGGGAGTGTGCCTAGGTGTGTGTTAGTGCGCGTGTGCATTTCGTGCGGTGGTGTGTGATCATGCGGTGTCCGCACACACGCTCTCAGCAAGAGTTATTTCAATTGACAACCAACTAAAAAACTATAAACACTGGCAAAAGGCAAAGGGTTGTAGGCATTTTCAGCCAGTGACTCGGATTCGAACTTCTGCGATACAAATTGGCATAAAATGTGACACAATTACGAAATGTAATTAAACGACTTGGCAGTTTGCTGCTGCACTTTCTAGGCGTTTTTCGCTGCGTCTACTTCATTTTCGTTTTGAGCAAATAGCTGCCAGTTGATACGGTGAGATAAGCAACTGATTGACAACTGCCTCATGTCGTCAGGAGTATTTTTCAGTTTTCTGTTGCTTTAAGTTCTTCTTTTTTTTTTTTGCAAAATTTAGCTAGTTGGAAACAAAGAAAGATAAAGTGGAAGAAAGCTTATGGGTGTAGTTATTTAGTATGTGTTTCAGTGACCACATTCAAGTAAAGGCGATTCCCAAGCCATTTAGTTTGTATATATTTCCAGTTTGAATTCAAATGTATCTTAAAATTACCTCAATCATTAAGGGTTTTGTAAATCCCCTAAAAGCCACTCTTGCTGCATTTTTGAGTTCTTTACGATTTATAAGAGTTTTCTCAGTGATTCCCATAGCTCATAACATAGGTTGATGATGTTTAATAAAGTCTTAGTTACGAAAAATAGGTTTCAGGATGATGTGATGAACAGATGATGATATTTAGCAGGCGGGCTAGTCATGATCAAGTGCTCATCTCGGCGCTTGATTTATTATTAGATGGCTTACCCATTTATGGCTACGCCATTCCCAGATCCGCTTTTCCCAATCCCTTTCATTAACCGATTTGTAAATCAACAACAAAAATATATAGTGCAACTCCCCCATTTAAGAACCGGTTAAATCGAGGGGCCTTTAACCCTATAAATCGTCTAAGCTGCTTAAAACTATACTTAGTTTCAGAATTTTAACTAGAAAAGAGAGTGAAATAGGGGGAACGAACGCATAGAAAATAAATCAATGAACGGCAATTGGCAAAAGATAAAAATAACAACAACAACAGCAACAAAAGTGAAAAAAATAGTGAAAAATTCAATTAAGTCAAGTTTAAAACAACACGAGCGAGAGTGAGACAAAAAATATTACAAGCTTTGCGGAACCAAGAGGAATGGGTGGAGAAAACAAAAAGCTGTACAACGGGTCGTATGAGTATTGGGTATTATCACTCACACACGGACACTATGCTGTAATCGCAATGCAATTAGCATTGGCAAAAGCTCAAGTTCACTGACAAAGAAATCAAGAGACACACATAGAGCGACAGAGAGTGAGAGGAAGACGCAACCAAGTGTGTGCATGTGTGTCTATGACATACCCACACATCCGCAGTATGCGATAATGTTTTTTTGTAACTGAGCGAAGCTTTACAAATGCAATCAAATGACGTTAGTTTCCCCGCCAGAGCGAGACAGCAGGCGTTAGAGAGTGCAAGTGAGCAGGACGGGGCAAACAGAGAGGGCGATAGATATAGTGGCTATATCTGTCCGCTCTCCACGCTCGTGAGTAGGTCAGTCAACGATCTTCGGCCGGGTTGAGTAAACTTGCCATTGCTCTGCCTAGTGCACTCCAACCGGCTTTTCGTGCTTTTTATTTATTTATATGCTCACATGCATGTTTTTTTCCAACTTGTTGGCTTCCGCATTGCAAATACTTATAAATATATGCCATAAATTCACAACCGCCAGCAACAACAAACGTCGTTGTCAATGCCAAATGTTTAATCTGTTTGATTCCGAGGGGAGGGAGGACGCTATCGGCAATAAATGATGGTTTATATTAGAAGCTTTAATGTTTGCTTGGTTTGAGTTACATTTTTTGGGGTGAAAACTAAGAACAGAGAGAGTGTAATATTCGTAGAAATAGAATTTACGAAATATATACTTTATATTTATCTGTGATGTATAAATCTATTTTATTCATTTTAATTTTAAATACAAATAGATGAATATTTTTAGATATTGGATTTTAATATAACAAACGCTGCTTCAGTCAATGGATGTTCGTTTAAGATGCTTTAAATAGACTTTATTACAATTTAAGAAGACTTTAAAGAGTATTAATTGTCAAATTTAGTTCTAATAGTTTTTACAAACGCATAAGAAGAGCTAGTAGTAAATAATTAAATATTAATTGTTAAATAAATAAATAATAAGAGAACAATGTGAAATATGCAAGGAGAATAGATTAAAATCATCATATTAATTGTATAATTATGCAAATGATATTGCTTAATAGCAATAAAGTTAGATTATTTGCAAATAAAAATAGCTAAGTTGCTTAGTCGTAATAATAAACAGTTAATACAATTCAAATGTATATAATTTAATAAAACAAAGACTAACTTGCAAGTCTCTTTCGATAGCAGTAAAATGTTCCTTTCCAAAACTAGACTTTCAAGTATTGAACAAACTTAAGAGCAGTTAACACCAATCGTTTTTTTAACTACTTAAGTGTAAACCATTTAATAACTTAAACATCACTCGCTAATTTACATACAATACAATAAACAAAGAGTTAATGTAAATGTGACTTTGCTTTAGAAAGTGATTTATGGTTTATAAACTCAAATATAACAATCCCAAACTCAACAGGCTCTTAACTTGGCATAATTGAATATTTGATAGTAGCTTTAAAGGAGATATTATTTGTACAAATGATAAAGCAGTTTCTCTTGATTTAACTTTGTATTTAATAGCTTCTATGGGATCCAAAGTTGAATGTCTGTGACCCAATAATTTCACAGTTTGTAATTGAGTTGGCAAAATGGCAATTAGTTCGCATTCTCTGGGGGTAAAACTAAACGCTTCAATAATAACACCTGACACCGTCTCTCTATGTCTCTATTTGAACCCTTTTCCATGCTTATTGTTTTTTTGTATGCACTCTGCGACAGACCAAACCGACCGCACTAATTGCAACACGAGCCATTAAGCTAGTCATTGGCAATTATCTGGCAACTTTTCAAGCCAACAAACGGTCTGGGTGCTGGGTTTGGGCCAACCAACAGCTACTTACGGTTAACCAGCAGCAGCAACACTTGGCCCAGGGAGCGGGTCGGAAGTCTACCTTTTGATGTGTATTTAAAATACTCCCGTGTACATGTGGGAAATTATGAGGCTCTCTGGTCAAACGGAGCTAAACGGATTAATTACAGATGCCCCGGCGCAGATGGAAAGCTGCTGTAATTTTAAGCTGCTTTGCACATTTTAATTAAACGCAGATTTTTCGCTATACCTTTAAAAGCGGGTTCAACTTCAACGTCATTCCGGATTCCGGGCACAAAGTTTTCCCACTCAAACCATTGGAAAAATGCATTTAACAGGCTTGCACACCCCTTTGACATTTGCTCAAAAGTTTTCAAGTTTTTGTTAGCCAAGAAATTGCTTTTCGCCGAAGCCCCAAAACTGTTGTCGTCGTCAATTACCAGGGAATAAAATTTACGGGTGTGAAAGAAAATTAGTAGAAACAGCCAGAGATGATGGAGATGCGAGTGAAAACCAGCCGTCAGAGCCGCATTAAACTCAAATATTCTCACAGAATTATGCAATAGCAAGCAAGCAAGCGAGCGAGCGCGTGCAAGGCAGCTTATTTATAGCCGACAAAGCAGCCAAAGGCCGGCTGCAGCCAGGCAATTGGTTAGCAGCTGCTCCACTCGCTCGCCTGGCCACTCACCCACACCCATACCCTGTCGCCCCACCCCCCACAATCCTGCCCAGCAGAGCCCCATCTCCCACTCCAACCACCGACTGGTTGTTATGGCATTCGCTGAACGCATTTTGTAACATGACAAAATAGCGTAGCATACATTTCAGGGGTTGCAAATGTGCAACATTGATTGGCACGGCCAACTGGCAAATTGGCCACGGGGCCTCCGTCCGTGGAGCCTGCGCAGGCGCAGCTTACGGGATTACATAACCCTGCCAGGCAGGCACTCCGGACTCCAAAGGATGCTGCTCGAAGCAGGCAGCAGGCAAAGCCGAAACAGAACCACAACTGCACTTGTTGCTGACAGAGTGCGCGGCGTGACACAACAATTTTCGGGAAACGCGTCGGGAAATATAATACAAAGAAATCGAAATCGAAATTGAAATAGAATAAAATTAAATAAAAAGTAATTGTGTTTTTCAACCCTTTTTGCAGGCCTTCAAAATGTGGCATATTGAGCATATGGAAATCAATTGTTGCGTGAACATTACCTGAACTTTAACCGAAAGACCCAGAAACATATGAACAAAACTATGTGAGCGTGTAAATCCATTGTCGTGGCAGTTGTGTGAGCAAGAGTCTTCATAAAGAAGTTGAAAGTTTCGAGCTTTCTTCGGTTTTTCTTGTTCTTAATATTTTCTTTGATTTTCGAAAAAATTCGTGCGGTTTGAAGTGGATTATCCGACAGATACGAAAATGGACGACGAAAGCGATGACAAGGACGATACGAAAAGGTAAGTTACTACACACTAAGCACCCATACACCTGAAGCCCTTGGCTATTCATAAATAGATAGCACAAATCCGTGGACAGCCTGCGACTGACAGTTGACAAGAAACGTTGAATCGCAGAGGAGAATACGTGTATATGGCATTTTGTGAAATTTTCCGCTAACCGAAGGTGGAATGTCCCCAGTCTTTGTTTATCATTTTTCTCATGAATGACTGTGACCAAGACTAAGACACTGCGCTGCTGCCGTCAGAGTCTCTCAGGTGGTAGCCCCCACACCGTTTCAGTAATTCACACCCCACGAATCAATCAATGGAGTCCCGAGTCCAAGTAGTTGTAACTCGATTCGTTGATCCGTTTCTCCTGCGGCCAACTTCAATCAGTTGTAATCCGAGTGCAGATTTCAGTTAAGCGTGTGCATTAATTACTTTTGCCAGGCATTACACAATACCCCAAGGTGTCATGTGAATCTTCTTTGGCGCGTATCAGTTGACCTTTATTATAACAAATTATTAATCCAACATTTACTGAGATGAGAAAACTCCAATTCCAAGTAGGAATCGTTTTGCGTTAGATCAGAGATCATTCACACATGCTTTTTGTCTAGACTTAGTGTAACAGAAAACAATGTAACTTTAAAGTTACTTAGGGATTTTATAAGATACTTTGCTTGCGATAATCAGAGAAATAAAAATAAATAAAAACAAAACTCGCTCTTAAGGGCACTACTGCGAAAATTTCAAAGGTTTCATAAACCCTAAAAACAATTGCTTCATTGCCTTGCTAAGAATAGCCATAATTATATAAATTTCTATTTAAACGATGGTGTAATGCAATGAAATAAGTTCTGCTTAAGCAAAACTCGGTTGAATCTGTTAGGGTTGTTTTAAATAAATTCAATGGAAATCACAGAATTTGGAAAAACTGTAATAAAAGATTTGACTCTAATTATAAATATACAAAACAAATCAGTTTTTATTAGAGTATCATAATCCATAGTTAACCGACGCACACAATAATTTATATAATTAAGAGTGAAATGCATTAAAATAGGTCCTGCTTAAGCAAAACTCGGTTGAATCTGTTAGGGTTGTTTTGAATAAATTCAATGAAAATCACAGAAATCAGAAAAACTGTAATAAAATATCCGAATCTAATTATAAACATACAAAGTAAATCAGTTTTTATTAGAGTATCATAATCCATAGTTAACCGACTCACACAATAAAAAATATTATATATCCTACAAACTTGTGAAGAACAAATACGTCGAAATCGAAGGAATATATTTCTTGCGAGAAGAAATACAAGTTTCTATACAATGAATTCATATTTATCAGAGAATATGCATTGAGATCTGGGCATTTAAAAGAGCTACAGATATGAAATTGTTTTTGGTAGATTCTTGAGACCATTTGAAAAGTTTATTATGAATGAATTAAATATATCTGAAAGACACTTAAGAAATTATATTTTATAAAAAAATACTATATTTAGAAAATAAACAAGAAAGGAAGCTAACTTCGGCACGCCGAAGTTTATATACCCTTGCAGATTCCAATTGTATCAATTCTAATCTATCCCAATATAATATAATATGAACTGCTTTGATATTCATACAATTTTACAGTTTTACATTTTTTACAGTTTTACATTTTTTACAGTTTTACATTTACTACCGATCGTTTGTATGGCAGCTATTTGATATAGTCGTCCGATTCTTATAAAATTTTCAGCAAAATTCTGAAAAAATATGAAATACTAGTATCTCAAAGTAGAACAAATTATGTTGGAAACTGACAAAGCTATAATTTTTTTTCTGAAAATTTCACGACCGTTCCTATGGCAGCTATATGATATAGTAGTCCGATTTTCATAAAATTAAATCCGAAAATCTAGAATAATATATATAGCTTATAACCGAGAGTTGAACAAGATATGTTAAAAAACAGTGAAGTTATAATTTTTTTTCAACAAATTTACGGATCGGTTGTATGGCAGCTATATGATATAGTTGACCGATCCGGCTCGTTCCGACTTATGTACGAGTGAGAGTATATAGAAGACTATCTGCAAAGTTTCATTCA
>VNJS01003284.1:0-11640 GCA_008042575.1 Drosophila watanabei | reverse complement strand
CAAGTCACTTGGAAAAGTGCCTGCCTATGGTTTGGCCAATGAAAAGCCAGGAAATTTATATCGTATCGTATCGTATATCGCTATCGTATAGACTCTATGACTAACTACCATGCTATTAAATGTAGGTTTTCTAATCAATCATTATGACTTTTGTGTTTCATGCGTTAATAATAATATTGTCGCAGGCATTTAATAGCACTGGTTCTTGCTTTTGCTATCTAAAATTACGTAGAAACTATTTATAGAACGTGTACTTGTAATTTATCAAAATTTAATCAATAAATTAATATATACATATTTTCTTTAAACTATAGGTAGATTCCTTTAATTATAAATATTTCCATTTCTGTATTTTTTGAATACTCTTTATTGCAATTATATGATTTGTCAAATATCCTTCCTTTTCCTTAAAGGAGGTGCTTGAGAATATTGTCCAGCTTATTCATCCACTGCTTCTTCTCCTCAGCACTGCTTCCGCCATGTCTGGCAGGCGGCAGGGTCCTTGTAGTAGAGGGCAGATCCGTGGAACTCTCCGGAATAGGAGTCGAAGAAGATTGCTCCCATCTGGTAGTATCGCTAGTCACGGTGGGGACAGTGGGGACAGTTTTCGGCACGTTGGTAGTTGGCTGCCTGGTGGTGGACTGAGTGGTGGTGGTGGGCTCGCTGGTGATTGGCTGCCTGGTGGTGGTGGTGGGATCCGGTAGAGCAGTTTTGCCAGCCAGGCAGTTCTGGAAGTCAACGTAGGACGCAGCGGAACGGGCCTCGTAGCTGCGGGCCGAGTTGTTGGCGCAGAGGTTACGGGTGAAGTCCAGGTTGGTGATCTCCTGGTTCAGGATTCCGGCGGTAATCGAGGCATTCGTGGCCACGCTGTACACCTCCTTGGAGTTTTCATTGCCCTGAAACGAAAATGATCTATTAAATACTCAGTTTGTACATCAATTAAAATGTTATTTACCTGAGCGGAGTAGCAGTTGAGGGAGTCCAGGCTGTTGCTTCGCTGGTCGCAGTCGATCAGGGCCTTGCAGGAGTCGTACGTGGAGTTGCTCAGCTGCCAGACATTGGCGTTGTACTTCTCCAGGACTCCGTTCTGGCCGGCGTCGTACTCGTCGTTGCACTGCTTGAAGTCCGCCTCGTAGGCGGCATAGTCGTCGTTGAAGACGCCCTGGAAGTAGTTGAAGCAGGCGGTGGCCAGGGCGGGATTGTTGCGCTGCATCTCGCTGGTGGCACTCATCACCTCGAACATCCTCGAGGGTCCCGAGACCAGGCTGGGATTGGCGGTGGCGCAGCCGATGGCCACGGCGGCCAGCAGGATGGCGATGAAATGGGCTTGCATGTTGCTCGTTTCGCGGTTCGTTCGTAACTTGGCCTAAACCGGTAGCCGACTAACGCTTTTATGGCCACCCCAAAAATTATCAAGAGCTGCCATTGATCGCCGGGGCTTTTCTGATATCGCCTCGTCGTTGATAAGGAGTCTATCAGCCTTCCACTCACCCTACGCACCGGACTTGGGCTACTTGGGTTTCCTTGGGGAGTGCGTAAACATCCGTTAATCGAAATCTGGAAACGGAGAATCGTTATCGCACATATCGGATATGCGGAGGTCATTCCCGTGCTACCCTTGCCGAACGATTGCCTATAGATTGTCAATATTCGTAATTGGTAATGCCGCAATCCTCCAGATATCTATCTTCGGCCACTCCCCTGCCTGTCTCGCTTGCATAACCCAGATTTTGGCGGATGACAAACCCCTAATTTGGGCCTATCTTTCTCTTTGCAAATAAGGCGTAAAAGGGGGAAACCTGTGCAGAATTTCCGTCTTAATTTTTATATCACAGAACCGATCGCTTTCCAGGAATTGGGCTAATGTCAATATTATTTTTAAATCAAGATAATTGCTAAGCGAAAGGTAATTTAATTTTTGAAGTGGTGAGTAAGGAAGATACTGGAGCAGATTCCAAGAAAGTCTAGGTAATTCTTTGGAGTTGAAGTAAGTCAACTTGAAACATAAGTACTTCAAAAACTTGGAATAAATAACACCAATAATTATATTGCTGAAGTTTCTCTGATTTATTAAGGATATACAATGACAAGAAACAGATATATAGAAGATATAGAATGAATTGAAACAGGATTACACAGCAGAAGCAGGCACAGGAGTCTCTCCCGAAAGACAGCTCTGGAACTGCTCGTAGGAAGCATCGTAGCTGATGTCATAGTTGCGAGTAGTGGTATTGGTGCACAGATCCCGGGTGTACTCCAGCTGAGAGATGTCCTGGGTCAAGGAGCCGGCGCTAATCGTGGCATTGGAAGCAATGCTGGCCACATCCTGAGAGTTTACACTGCCCTGCAAAGCAAAACAACTTTCATATAACTAAATAAATTCCAAAAAATATGCTTTACCTGGCTGCTGTAGCAGTTGAGCGAGTCCAGGCTGTTATTCCTGGCGTTGCAGTTTATCAAAGACTGGCAGGAGGCGTAAGTGGAGTTGCCCAGACTCCAAACAACACCCTCGTACTGCTCCAGGACTCCGTCCTTGCCAGCGCTAAACTTGTTCACGCACTCGTTGTATGCAGCTTTGTAAGTCTCGTACTCCTTGCTGAAGACCTCCTGGTAGTAGGCAAAGCAGGGAGCAGTCAGGCCAGGATTAAGTTGTTGCATCTCACTGGCGGCACTCAGTAGCTGGAACATCTTCGAGGGTCCTTCGAGGAGCCGGGGACTCGTGGAGGAGTAGCTGAAAGCCAAGGCGGCCAGCAGGATGGCAATGGTAAACGAATGCATTGAATTCCTTTTTCAAACTTTGTCTAAATTAATTTGGCAGCCGGACAAGGCTTTTATAGACCCAAAAAAATGCAGACTTTATAAAAATTTGACAGTATTTACTGATAATATCTAGCGCATGATGGATCGAAAATATATTTAAAGATATACACGTGTTTAATGCAAAAATCCTATGATAACTGTGTTAGACCCCGCTGTCTGGACAAAAAGAGCACCACGGTTAAAGGTGACTAACCCAACATTCCGCCACTTTAATGTCTGAAAAATGTATACTATATAAAATAAGGGAGAGCCCCGAAGGCAACGGAAATAGGTGAAACTAAGTTACTAGGTTGGCTGACTTAATAAAAATTGGCAGTTATAATTTGATAAGATTATTATCGGAAACCAAAGAAACATAGAATGTACTTCCCATTTGCATTACTTTCTTTCAGGAAGTTAAGCCCCCATTTGGTCAGTCATAAATATAACCGAAAATCTCGTACCTTAGGTTTTAGTTTTTTTAATTCATGTTTTTAGAGAGGGTTTCCCCGTAAAAATGTCATATATCATTATGCCAGGCCACCCAAGTTAATTCCGATTAGATCTTTCTTCGGTTTCTGATAAGCAATCTTTATTTAGTCAGTCAATCTATTAACTTAGCTTCGGCATTAAAGAAAATGGCCTTAATTAAAAAAAAAACACATATGATTCATAATGGAGAAATGTACTTAGTATCAATGTACTCTTAATACAATAAATTCTTAAAATGTATATTAAATATACCAAATATGATGGATAAGAGGGATATATATGAGAATTTAGAGTTTGATTTATATTGTATCTCTCTGTAATTTTTATTTGATTGATCTTTAACAAAAAGTTCAACCTTTTCTTTGAAAACAAAAGTCCTGAATTCTTGTAAATTGTGAAATTATAAACATCAGAAAGCTCACTAATTTCCATTGGCCCTTTTATGGGACTTCCCCCTTTTCAGTACTTTTAAGTGTTTGCTTAATCACCAGTACACTTAGTATTTTTCAATTGATAAGGCGACAACATTTTTTTCCATTAAAATTTAATTTAAGATTTGTATATCGGCTTCAAGTGTGTAATTATATTATTTATCAGTCTCAGTATCCTTAATATACAAAAAGTTTATAAAAATATCAATTATTCCGGATAACAAATTAAATGCAAAGTTAGAACCTTGTAATTTTTATCTATTTTGATTCGGTTACTAATTATAAAACGTAATTAAATGTCGTTATCAGCACCCTTCGTAGGGCTAAGGAGATGTTTAAAAAAGGTGGCTAGCCAGGTTGTTATCAACTCTCCATGACGTATAATTGTTGCTCCGATAGCAAGTTACCTTAACTTATTTTCATACTAAAAGTAGTTCAACCAAGCAATCAGTCCCGATAAGACCGGACTTTGGGTAATGTCGAGAAGAGGTTAGTAAACAAATAGTTAATAAATTGGCATTACACTTGATGCGATCATTGTAGAAAGTACTTCCAGAAAAAAGTACCAATAAATATCAGAAATATATAGACCTAATAATTAAGGTTATAATACAACTATGTTATCTACTTCCGGACCAATTTTAGGTCTTTATGATTGTCGAAAGTCTGTTATAGATTATTTTTGTTCTGAGAATTAAGATATCAATTTTTAGCAGGGAAGTTCTTTTGGATTTCAGCTATTTAAGATCATTATATGAACAATTTATAATAGAAGTGATTAATACATTAATAATCAAATATTTCTACTTATTTTAAAGCATTTTTTAAACACTAACTTTAACACTAAAACAAGATTATAATAAAAAGCATAACTATTTTTAACCTGCAAATATTTGAATATTACTTTCACAATAATATTAGAAATTCAAAATACTTTTAATATATCTTTTAAAAATTATTTAAATCCATTTTAAGATCAGCCTACATTTAATATGACTAATTTTTCTCAGTGCCCCAAGTAGGGAAGTTATATTAATTATTTTTCTTATCACCGGCGAGATATAAGAAAAGTCTTACCTTTCGGATAATTTATGGCGATTCAATAATGCGGCAAATGGCCTATAAAAACTTGGCCAATTTCTCGCTTTTGACCAAGTTACGAACGAACGTCAAGCAAGCAACATGCAAGCCCAATTCATCGCCATCCTGCTGGCCGCCGTGGCCATCGGCTCCTCCGCCGCGAATCCCAGCCTGCTCTCGGGACCCTCGAAGATGTTCCAGGTGATGAGTGCCACCAGCGAGGTGCAGCGCAACAATCCCTCCCTGGCCGCCTCCTGCTTCAACTACTACCAGGGCATCTTCGACGAGGACTACGCGAACTACCAGGTGGAGTACAACAACTGCTACAGCAAGTTCGACTCGGGCAAGCAGGCTTCCCTGGACCAATACGAGTCCTATGTGTGGAGCCTGAGCAACTCCACCTACGACTCCTGCAAGTTCCTGCTCCAATGCGACCAGCGAAGCAACAGTCTGGACTCCCTCAACTGCTACTCGGCGCAGGTAATTTAGCTAACTAAATCCTTAGTTTCCTGTGGTTACTTAACCAAGTGTTTCGATTCCAGGGCACCAATCACTCCCAGGCGGCCAGCAACATCTCGCACTCAGCCGCGATCTACGTCGGAGCTCTGTTGCAGGAAATCTCACTCTACGAGTTCGCCCGCGATGCCTGCCTCACCGATTGCACTCAGAGCTACGAGATTCGCTCTAGCAAGTCCTACACCGAGTTCCAGAAATGCCTCGATGGCAAAAATCCCGTGCCGGAGCCAACTAAGGCCCCCGAAAGTCCTGATGGATTCCAGGCTGTGGCCCAGTTGTCCAGCGAGGAGAAGAGCAGCCAGAAGCAGGGATATGCCAAGAAGATGGAGAGCCTCTTCAGGCGTCATCCTTAGAAAACGAGGGTTTATTGATAATATTCATATTTACATATTTTATGTATTTGAAAAATCGAAATAAACCAGTAACCTGAAATATGAATTTAAAAAAATGTAACTTAGATAAACTGCATGAATAAAGATTCCTTCTTCTCCTGGGAAACAGTCTTGGCTTTTAAGGATTAGGTTTAAAATATAAATATTTGTTTATTCTTCAATTAACAAGAAAGAAAGCAAATTTTTGAAAACGGAAGTTTGTAACCAATGCAGTTTAATATGCAAAATCTTCATAAAAAATTATTTAAAAATAATGACAAATATATAAGTTTCTTAACCTTTTTTTATTCAAAATCCCTGCTAATTTCCAAGAATAAAATAATTACCCAACTTGATTAGATTTATCTGCTAAACGGCTTAACAAAAGTGGCAGTAAGGCATTTGGGCTCTCGGGTTGACTCACAGCGGAGATAACCTTTCAATTATCCGAAATTGTTTAAGGAGAACGCGATGGTATTTCGGGGCGTATGATTAATTTTGTTTACCTGCCATTGCAGGTCTGCAATTCCTCAGCTGTCGCTGCCTCTTCTCCTGGCTGAGCTGCATACTAAGCAGGACTTTGTGCGGCCAACGTTTCTGCAACTGCAAAAGGATGCACTGAAATAATTTAAGGAGGAAAACATTCTAAAGTATTTTGTAAATATAAAAAGTTATTGCTAGAATTTAAATTTATAAACTCCTATGAAAGCTTATAGAGTAAGAAGAGATTTTGAAATGTTTTCTATATTATATTTTCTTTTTTAATAAATAAAAATGTATTAGAATATTTTTTTCAGCACAGGGCCTTCGCCTGGCCTCCAAGGTTTATTTCCACTCAAAGCTGTCAGGACGAAATGAAGTCGAGGAGAAGCTCCGTCTGAGCGCTGAGCAGCAGCGCGCTGATGGATTGTCAGTCGGGGGGGAAAGTGGTGTTAAATGGCGCAAAAATAAGTGTAATTGTTTTGTAAATGGCCCCGTAGTAAAACAATTTTCAATGCCACTCCGCCGCGTCTGCTGTCAGTCACTCTCTCTCTCGCCTGGCAACTCACTTTTCGCCGCCCTGCACTTGACTCGACTTGAGTCAAGAAAAATCACCTGCTGCTCGAACTCGTACTAGTACTAGTACTTGTATTAGTGTTTAATTTAATTTACGACACCCACTTGGGACACTTGGGGCACTGTCACCCGCAGGCATTTTTCGTGGAGTGATCGGGATCGAAAGCACATGGCTAAGTGACTAATTAGTCCATAATGGTGGCATTATAAACGAATAAAAATTGGCCAGGAAACTTGATAACATAAGCAGAGGGAATCGAGTCCAATTCGAGTGGCTTATAAATCACTGGAGGAAACGCTCTATAAAATCTTGAATGAGAAAATGCAGCTATTTTTTGAATATGAGTCGGAAGAGGAAGCCGATATCTGGATATATCATGGCAGCATAATTGGAAATTGGACTTTTGATAGGAAGTACAGGTACCATTAGCTGACTAAAATGTTTTTCTATGATATCATTTCTAAACATTGTTAAGGGAACTGTTATAATTTTTTAGGGTAGATTTATAACGAATTGAAATGTCCGGAAGTTATCTGAATATTAGGATATAAGCCACAGATTTCTGTAAGTGATAAAAAAAAACCTTTAAAATCCTTCCCACCAGCTTAATGATATTATCTTTTACATATCTTATAAAAGTGATAAGTTTAAATGTTTTTAGTCTCACTAAAATAGTACAAATTAAGCCATTTTTCTTATTCCGAATAATACCTAAACTTACCCCGAAACCTTTTTAAAATTTCAGTCAAGATTCTCATATAATTAATTCGCAAAAAAACTCATTCAAGCAAACTCACGTCACCAATTTCACACCCCGCTTATCGCCAACCTAAAAAAACGTCATCAAATGCCGATAACAAGCTTCTGCTTCGCCCTAACTGAAAGTTGATAATCAATTTTTCGATTGCAATTATCGGCTGGTAATTAAAAACCAAACAAGTTCCGCCCAAAAAACAAAGAAGGGAGTGCAGGTGACCTTTAATATTTGCAACGAGAAACTAATGAACAATTCCGGGTAATACATTATTCGATTAATTTTACAAGCTCTCTCCGCAATATGTATTCAGCTCATAACGTATACGCCCCGATGTCTCTGACCATTATTACTGTTATTATTATTATTATAAACTAGGAACACTGCAATAACAGAGCTGGATTTTACGATTTGCCATAACAAGAAGCGAGGCAATTAAAGGAGACGGCAGCCATACTCTATACATATATGGGAGGGAGATATGGGATATAAATATCCAGCCACACACTGGCGGAGGAGCCATAAAATCCTGGGCACTGGACACGCTGTAACTTTATGAGGAGCGCGTGAAATTCAATTAAAACGCATGTTCGATATTAGTTACAATGGGGCGAGGCGAGATAGAGGAGTGTGGCAGCGGGTCATAAACGGACTTATTGAATAAAATTGAAGGGCAGCCGACATTGCCATAGATATATATATACTATATATAGCCAAATAGACATCGGGTAGCAATGGCAGTGGCAATCATTCGCCCAAAAGCCCCGATAAGCGTCCGTGTAAGTGTCGGAGCTGGGAATAGTTTTGTGTGATTTATGCCCCGCCGAGGCATGTGCACCGCTCCGCATTCCGGTGGGCGTTTGATTGCCCCCGGACGCCGCTCCCACTGTGGCTGGGAACGTGTGGATGTGCGTCACTCCCCCATATAGATTATACGCTGATTAGGGGCCTGGCGGCATCGGTGGTGTAATCCAAATACCTGACGAACTGCAGCGGGAAATTAATTAAAGCAAAGCTCCACAGGTGGCAAAACACAACATATTTTCCCGGAACAATCATTGTTTTGTTTTTGGTTTATTTAGGAATCTAAGTTGTTCTTATAAGTTAAATAATATATATTTTTAATAGGAATAATAACTTTATAAATTGAGCAAAAATTAGTCGTTTAATAAGTTACAAAAACCTAAAGACAAACCCACTCCAATTAAAGTATTCCCCAGGGCTCTCTCTCTCTCTAGCAGACGGAAATTACGTATACGCCCAGTTGACCGCCGAAGTAATACTTTTTAATTGCTTCACCAAAAACAAAACCAAAAAAACAAAATATTTTAAAACTCCTTAACTATAACCCCGTTTGTATATTCCACAGAAAACAAAACAAAAGTTTATGGAAAACCCGAGATCTGCATAAATAAATAGAAACGAGAAGCGAAAACCACAAAGCATGACCGCAGAAAAATATAAGCAGACACACACAAAAGCTGAAGCAGAAGTTGTTGCCACAACTATTTGATAAACTTTAAGATGTCAAAGTCGCCGGAAAAGCTGGAGGGCGGCAGGACGGAGGGACGAAGGGCCTGATGGGCTAAGTAAATGTCCGAAAATGAAATGAGTGAGCAGCGACAGAGAGTCGAAAAGCCACAAGGAGCAAGCACAAGAACAGGAGCAGGACTAGCAGCAAAACCAGGACATTAAAAAGAAGTCAACAATGGAGCAAAGCTCTCGGCGGAGCACATAAAAAAAGCGGAAGAACCCAGACACAGCCCAGGCTGTGCAATATCAGCCTGCAGTCTGAGTGGGAAAAAACGCAAACCAAACAAATGTAAAGTTTATTAGATCGTAAGTGGGGAGCAGGAGCCAGGAGGGACAGTGGGGCAGAGGGACAGAGGGTTAGAGGAGCAGCGGCGGGGCCAGAGCCAATAATGGCACCGACAACGTCACATTGGCATCTGCAGAATGCAATAAAAGCGTTTAACCCAAAAGCAAACGCTTGGCAAATATGTGGACCAGCTATGAGAAATGTTCACTGCTCCCCAAGAGAAATGAAAATGAGGAAAAGCTGCAGGAGATGAACTTCATCAGGAGAATGCTCTTGGAAAATGTATATCTATATATCCTGGATATATCGGGGAAAAATAGCTGAGGAAAATAGGAAATAAACAAAGAATTATCAGTCAATTACATTAATGGGTTATTATTATGTTTTTTAAGTTAATTATACTTCCATTAATATTGTAAAATATTTGTATTTATTTCTGCTTATTAAGATAGTTTAAAATATTCTTATTTTATATATAATTAATAGAATATATTTTTTATATCTTACTTTAGCTGACCAAATTTTTTTAAATAATAATTCAGACATATTTCCGGTTACTCAAATATTTTTAGAAATATATAGTTCTGTATTCTGTACGCAAAATTAGTAGACAATATTTTTGTGACTCTTTTTTGCTTAGTAAAATATTTTTAATTAAATTTGTCTAATATCTTGGCATATGGAAATATTTTAAATTAGGGAAACACTGATATTTAGCACAATTTATAGATTCCTCTTAAAGTAAAACATCACAGAATTTTTAAAGTAAAATATAATATAATCCTTAACTCTTGGTAGAGCATCATCCAAAAAGGAAACATTGAAACCAAAAAGAAAAGACCATAAATATGTTTTAGCAAACGTGAAAGACACGGCAGCCAAGGTGCAAACGCAGGGAAAAAGTTATGTGGAAATTGGCAAACTACAATGAAAGACTGTCAATCGAATTTGCTTTGTTATTGACAAGAGAGAAGAGCGAACAAGATTCCAAATGTTTTCGATTGCATTAATTGAAAACATACATTCCGGTATCTGTCCCCATTTGCTAATGCTGCCGAAAATGTTTGAATTTTTGTTCGAATCAAATAAACAAAATGCATTTCTAATCAGGAAAACATTTTTTTTTGAGTCTTAAAGCCAGTAGTCATGGATATGCCAATAGTGACTCGATTCCGATGTGCGATCTCGTCGACTGCGTCAGCGTTTGTTTGTTGTGCCCGCCTTCTGTT
Organism: Drosophila watanabei; assembly: GCA_008042575.1. Taxonomy (NCBI): domain Eukaryota; kingdom Metazoa; phylum Arthropoda; class Insecta; order Diptera; family Drosophilidae; genus Drosophila; species Drosophila watanabei. Next base: position 1,092 of record VNJS01003284.1, on the reverse strand, counting down.
TTGTTGTAGCTTGTTCCGATATGTCAGGGAGTTAGTTCCATGTTATGGCCATAAATCAAGCCGAAAATTCAAATGTTATCGCCGCGCCGGGATATTCCGCTGCAGTGTGGGAGACTTCCTCTCCTCCTCACTCACTCCCTCCCTCGCTTCCTCCGTCGGCTGGGCGAGTGGCGATAAGCAGGCTGCCACTGCTCAGTTAGCTGCCACCGCTGCACACTCTATATATATATCTATATAAATATATATATAAATATATGGGCTGTATATATTCTCAGTACATAATGCCGCCGATGACGACGGCCACGGTGACGTCCAGCTTTATCCTTCTTAAGCGGAATTTAACAGTGGAGGGTACATGAATAGGAATTGTAATGAGTTAAAGATGGTTCTGGGAAAGATGTTATAATAGAAATAATTATATATATAAAATATATAATAAATTTCACTTTTAAAGGTGTTTAAATATTAACGAAGTTATTTGTAATATTTTTTGATTGAACTAGAATAGTAGCAGAGAAATCTACCAACGGACAAACGGACAAACGGACAAAGGGACAGACGGGCAGACGGACAAGGCTTGATCAACTTGGGTCTTAAAGAAAATTTTATGAAACTCTGTGCAAGAATATAAATACACACAAATACATATTAAAATCTTTTATGTTTTAATTTTTATAAATAATTAAAATCTAATAGAAATGCACCCTCTATCGCTGCTATTTTTTCACCCTCCACTGAATTTATAAATACACCTAAATATATATTAAATAAATATTAAAATCTTTTAAATTTAATTTTGATAAATAATTAAAATCTAATATAAATGCACCATCTATCGCTGCTATTTTTCTATCCTCCGCTGTATTTACAAGCCCTGTGATAGTGGAGTAATTAGTTTGAGCGTTCCGCTGGCTTTTCCGCTCCCAATGACAATCGCTCTTTCGTTTCTGGCCATTTACCGAGTGCCAACAGGTGGGCATATCTAACAATAGCATCGTCCAGCGATGGCGCTTAGCCAGTTACCAGTTACCAGTTACCTGTTACCACTTCTGACTTCTGGGCCAGATTATAAATGGCCAAGCATCTGGCGGG
>VNJS01003283.1:0-15184 GCA_008042575.1 Drosophila watanabei | reverse complement strand
TACTTTATAGGGTCAGAGATGACTCCTTCACTGCGTTGCAAACTTCAAGAAATCAATATTAAAACTATTTCTATTAAATAAATAATTAACAAGTGGATTGAAGTGAAGTGAAGTTTTATTAATAATGCCGCGACCAAGACGATCAAATCTTTCCCGACATAGCCGTAATGCAAGAAGAATACAAAATACTGCAAATGAAAGGACTGAAGAAGAACAAGAAATTGCACTTGAACAGCGCCGCAATAGTATGGCTCGACTTCGTGCTTCTCAATCACGAGAGCAAAGTGAAGCAGCCCGTGAAACAGCTCGGTTGGCAATGTAGAATCGTCGAGCGAACAACAGAAGTCAACAAATAGATAATTTGCGACGCAGAACAAGATATTTAGCTGATTTGAATCGAGCTGCGTTTCGATACGATTGGAGCAATGATTACAGCTTGCATCCAAGCGTTTGCATTGGGCAATTTGACGTTGTTTGCGAGTATTGTGGTGCATTAAAGTTTTCCGGAGAAACGCCTGGATTATGCTGCGTTAATGGTAAAGTGAAATTGCCAGTGTTGACTCCGCCACATGAGCCATTGTATTCATTGCTTTGCGGCGAAACACAAGAATCACGCCACTTTCTTGAAAATACTCGAAAATACAATAGTTGTTTCCAAATGACGTCATTTGGGGCAGACATTATCGAATTTGCCGGGTCAACTATAATTAGTTCGGGCCCAGCAAAGCGGGGGTTTAAATTTTTTCATTCTCACTTCAGTTGAGAACGGCTAAACCGTTTTTGAATATTTTTTTTTTAATTTTTTGAAATTGCCAAACAATTGTTTTTTTCTAAAACATTAAAAAAAACTCTCCTGAATATTCGTTAAAGAGTCAATAGATAAAATCGATTTCACTAAAGCGGCCCATCCACGATAGAATTTGTTCGTGCGTTGTGCAATTTTACTGAAAGAAGACCTCAATTTATCGAGAAACTGAAAAATCTTCTGCATAAGTATAATGAAGTGGTCGGATTGCTTGAAACCGCATTAGATACAATGCAATCCGACGACCACCAAATCATTATCAGCATACAAAGGACCCGCTGGAGGCGGAGTTAAATACCCGTTGATTTTTTGTCCTGGAGAAGATGGCTGTTATATTAATATAAAAACTCTCAAGCTGACGACATTCCCCATTTAATTATTCATCCCCCCATTGAAGCTCTTAAGGATCAAAATGTCTTTAGCGAAGGCATTAGAGCCGGACATTTATAAATGAGATGCTCCACGGTTTCGTTTGCCCCGGATTCATCACATTTCCGGCAGTTGGCGTTGTCAGTGATACTTAGCTTGACTGCGTGTGTCGTAGACAGTGAGCTGTGAGAATTCCCACTAAGAGTCTACAGTCTTTGCGAAGAAGATACAGCGCTTAGTGAATTAAGTTTTCCTTGCGCTCTTTGCACCTCATTTTTTATATTTTGTAGTATGTTGAATTTCTCCCCCATCTGCTTTTTGCTCTTGCGTCGGTCCGTCTTTTCACACTCTCTAGTACATTGCTTCCTTGCCAGCTTTCTGCCTGGTACAATGCCGAGGTATTTGACTTGTGTTTTCGGGGTCATTCTCGTTGTATTAATTTTTTGTGGAATCCACAGCGGTACCTTGTATCTCTTGGTAAAGAGAATAAGGTCCGTCTTGTCTGCGTTGATACTGAGTACTACCTTGTCCGCCTACTCATATATCTGCCATAATCGAGCTGAACGTCGATGGACAGACTCCCGTGATAATTATGCCTATGTCATATGCATATTTGGTGCTTTCCTTTCGAATCTCTTGATTAGGTCGTCTACCACCAGATTCATTGAAGGGGCGATGGGACGCCGCTTTGTGGCGTGCCTCTGTGCGCTCCTCTCACCATGGAGGCGGTGTCCCAATCGGAATGTAATCGCCTTAAACTTAGAAGTTTAAGTTTATAAGTGGGTGGCGGGGGCGTGTTGGTTGCTTTAGGCGATCCATTATTGTATGTGTTCTAACGTTGTTGAATGCCCCGGATGTGACCACAAAGACTCCGAGAGCATATTCCTTATTGTGTAAGGCTCTCTCAAAGACTCCGAGAGCATATTCCTTATTGTGTAAGGCTCTCTCAACGGTGGCTACTAATGAACATAGTGCCGTCTCCACTAATTTGCCCCATGTGTAGGTATGCTGGTTGGTTGACAGCGGTCTCCCCGCACCGTTCCTGATGCATAGACCCAGAAGTTTTTTCTTATGTTTAAAATATCGGTTATAATTTTATGAAAATCGGACTACTTTAACATATAGCTGCCATGGGAACTATAAAGATATTTTTAGAAAAATAAATTGCATTTTTTTAGTTTTCAACATATCTTGATTTACCTTAAGATACAATAAATTTATGTTATATCAGATTTTTGTTTTTAATTTCATAAAAATCGAGCGACAATATCAAATAGCTGTCTTACAACGATTGGTAAATGTGGAGGACAATGTAAAACCCTACATACAAAAAATGCAAATAAAAATAAAAGCTTTTAAATTAAAATAAATATAATGAAAGCAGTTAATATTATAATAGATGTAGATAGATTTTTAATGATCCAATTGCTATCTGCAAGGAATAAAAATTTAGCGTGCCGAAGTAAGCTTTCTTTCTTGTTTTTTTTATTCTTTTTAATTATTATTGGTTTTATCACTGCATATGGGGGATGTTGTTTTTTAGGTATCTAGCCCAACACTACACTTAACCATCCTCTGGCGGCCTGTTTGGTGGGGCGCAGATACAAATCGCGATCCACTCGCTCCTGCGCTTTTAATTTAACAGGCGCTGCCGGGAGATGAGGATTAGCGAAGCCGCCCTGCAAACACAAGGCACTTTTTAAGCCACAAAACAGGGATGAATTCGCTCGTAGACTCATACCTTATTGCCGGATATCTTTGGTATGAAATTTCCCAATAGCTCGGATCTGCAAGTCTTTAAGCTTGTAGCTCGTAGCCTTCACAAAAGCTGAAACCAGCTTGGCGTTATATATATATATATATATATATATATATAGTCGAATTATGCAATAAATTGAAGAAATCTTTTATAGAAAAGTCTACCCACCGATAATCAAGCAATTCTAGCTCTCGTAGCAGTTGAGCTCGAAATAGCTGCTAAACATTCCCTCTCGGTCACCAAATTAGCTTGTTAACATTTATTTAGCTTTCGCCTTACACATGACGGATTTACTTTTTCATATGCCTAGCAAATATTGCAGATATTATAAACAAATCATCCAGATATATTATATATTAACACTTCATTTCGAAGAGGTGTAGGGATGATTCGGTCCATTAATTTGGACTTCGAAGACGTTAAATTGGTGTAGCGCTCTTCCGGGAATCGTTAATGTGGTTTTATCCCTTGAAATTTTTTCAAGCGCTTGTAATGATTTGCAAGCCTACTTAGAATACCATCCATAAAAGGTATAAGATACGCATCTTTTCTCGTAATTGCGTTGACCTTTCGACTATCAATGCATAGCCTTATTTTTCTTGGCTTTCTAACAAGCACAACTGGCGAGGACCAGGCGCTCGACGACTCTTAGATGACTCCTAATAAAATCATACGATCTACCTACGCATACATCAGCTTTTCCATCGCTGGAGATACAGGAGAGTGACGTTATTTAGGGAAACATTCCGACAAGCGGAAAACAGCAGGGGTTTAATTAGCCCAGTGTCATCGATTTAATTATTTCTCGCCAGCAAACACAATACAATAACCCCAATTATTGACTTTTGAAACTCACCTTTGTTTTGTAATTACACAATTATAAATACAATGGAAATAAAAACGGATAAATACGCGGACGTTGCCTTCACTGTTCTTGTAAGTATGTAGGCACAACTAAACTTTATAAGCGCTTGGCAGCACGGCCGCGCGCTTTTGCCATAGGAAAGACCGATACATTGGCCAGAACTACAGTTTGCGTTGTCAGCTCACTTCATGTTGTAGAGTATCTCTCACCCCTCTGTACCCTTTCCACGACCTTTGCCTACTTTCTCTTAGATTCATCCGCGAGATACTTTTTTCCCAATCCACTTTTAGACATATATCCGCAGATAGATCTGCACGCAGAATACTAAAGTTTCTCAACGGTTTTCTCTGTGCCTTGCGTATTTCCGTCTTTTAGTCCCTGAGAAGGACTTTGTATTCCACGTTGCTAATATCATCATTCGGCAGCTTGGCGATTCTGAAAGATTCTTTGAGAAAGGTCCCTGATTCACAAGTTTTGGAGATGTTCCGAATTCGTATTGGCACTATGGATACCATAGTACCCTTACAAGTGTTAGGTCTAGCCCGTTTGAACAGGTGGGACCTACGAAGGCATGTTCCTCCGCCAGTTGGGGGAGCACTCCATGGCTCTTGGAAAAATGCTATGTCAGCAGACCCATGCTTCCATGGCGATGAGGAGTTCCGTCGATGCGACCTTGCTTATATGAAGCTTGAGCTGCAGCACCATGAGTGTCATGGGTATCGGGCTCACCTCCGACTACTAACGTCGGGTAACTTGGTAACTTGGGCGGCATCCACGATGGTTTATAGACCTAGGTCCTTCTCCACCTTGCCTGCCTTCAGGGTGTGAGCTTTTCTAGGCACAGGTATACAATACACATGCCCCACGCCATTTTCCCGTATCTAGGATTAAGAATGTTTTCCGCCTCTTTATTTATTTGGAGGACTTCGTTTTGGACCCCCTCTTTGGGTAATGAAGTCGCAATGTGCAGCATCTCCAATCCGCGATTGAACGCTGCTGCAGCTTCAGCACCCGGTCCGGCTATCTATTTTTTATTTATTTACTTACTTAGAAAATGGCAAATCTCTGCCATTGTAATCTATATCCTTACCTCTGACCGAGTAAGTAGTGTTTTTTAATGATATACTCCGAATCACATCAAGTGGGCAGAGGCAAGAATAGGTTTCTTAAATTAATTTCAGTATTAACACCAAAGGACAATTCAACATGAAGTAAAGAATATAGTTCATTATAGGCCGTACATAAAACGCGGAAACGGTCGAGCATATCAAAATTCGATTTACACACATTTAGTGCGATTGGTCGATTATAACGCGACGGTCTTGAAGGGACCGAGAAACTCAACTGACCTGTCACTCCGTGGCAGGTCCGACGATCATTCAGCGTGGGCAGGCACAGAAGACGCAGTCTGTCGTTATAGGAAAGGAGGTGACGATATGAATCCCAGTTAAGTACCCGTAGAGCAAACAAAAGGAATTGTTTCTGAACTGATTCAATAAGGTCTTGAAATTTCGCATATTGATGTGACCATACGCATGAACAAGAGAGACATAAAGGAGTTAAGTTGTATAGGAATCATAAAACTCCTTCGACCAGCGCCTAACAAAGGCAAAAACCCCTTTTTTTGTTTAGCGCACTAGCACAATTTCTCAAAACACAGCTGGGTATCAGATCTGGACTGGAAGAGAAGGAAGGCTTGAGTGTTTTGAATTTATAAAGAACATCATCATCACTGATCGTGGGCATCAAGATGTAATTGGTGTGCGGAAGAGAAATTTGGTACGATGAGGTAGTATCGAAACTAATAGATGAGTACGATGATTGAAAAAATTTAGCGAATAAGTTTGCGATGTCAGGCTCGTTAGATGCGGACTCAGTGTTAAGATGAAAAGAGGATAGAAAGATTTAAGATTTTCATTTAGAATAAACAAATTCGTTTCTACACTGATTTAGGTCATTATTGTAGCACTCAGAATTATGTGTCATAAAAATATTACGTGCTGTTAAGTACCTAGCACGGTTGATCTGCAACCCGGTTCTACTGAACTTTTTACAAAGTCTAGACTTCACATTTTTCAAGTTGGAAAGTCGACGAGAAAACCAGGAAGGCTTATGCGAGACGTCAAAAGGTAAAAACGATGGAACATGTCAATACATTTCAAAACGAGAGTATATAATGTCTAGAAACGGTCTACCGTGTTTACGGAATCGTCAGTACGAGAGTCCAAAAAAGTCAATCAACCGAAGATAAATAAGTGTTCATGTCAGAGAAATTAGCTTTACGAAAACAGCGAAAAGTTGCTGGCTCAGCTAAGGACAAGACAGTAATGTAGTCGATACTTCTAGAATTATCTTAAGAGTGGGCTGATAAGCGTCTTCGGGACTGGAGAGAGGGTCAATTCTAGAAACGTAGGCACTAGCAAACTCCGACGCAAAGATAATGTTTCAGACTTTGTCACCACAGTTCATTACATGACACAGTGGGAACAAAAACATTCGAGTCAAGTGAGGGCATCCAAGATATAGACGGAAGTTTGAAATCTCCCATAACAATAAGGTGATCGTTAGCACCAAGAGTAGAATGAATATTCTGAATTATTTATACATGCTGTAAGTAAATACTCGTGTCGGACCGAGGTGGGATGTACGAGCATGGGACATAAACAGAGTGGTCATGAACTTGAACACTAACCGCAACAAACCCTAAATCGCTATCCGTGGTAGATATTGGAACCAATTTGGAAGCTAGATCAGAGTTTACCGCGATAAGAACACCGCAGCCGGTTCGCAATTGGCGATCACGTCTATAGACGAGACAGACGAGCTGAGCCAAGTTTCAGTAAAGGCAATAACATTGGCATCGAAAGAGGCACTATTAACGTGCAGTTTACTAAGCTTGCCTTATAAACTGCGAACATTCTGATAGCGAAGGAGAACTGAATCTATCAGTTTTTTGAAGCTTTAGCAGAGGGAGTCAAAGGCCCGCGAGCCCGAGGATTACTGTTATGAATAAATTCGTAAACTATGGCATGTTCAGGCCAAACTGACTTATCAAGAAACCTAGCCATATTTTGACGTTATTGTTTAAAATTCAGTTTTGAGACGGTAAATTCAGTACTAAAAATATTCTATTTTTTTCTTAAATGGGTTTTAACGTCGTGTTCGGAAGCACCGGATTGAGGCGGGAAACAAAGATAAGTTTTTTGGGGGTAACTTCAGCTAGGGGTGCCGGACTCCTTTGTGCAACTCCATAAATACATGAAAATTGGGGACCAGTGCAGGTGATTAGCGGCGCAGAAATTATGACCGCCGGAGGTACCGCCGTCGGAGGAATCACCGCCGGAGGACCCACCGCCGGGGAAACCACTGCAGGAGCAATTTCCGCCGGAGGAGCCACAGGAGGAGCATTGGAAGCCAAAGGAACGTCGTTGGAGGCAGCAGCATTTACCGGGAATGCTGCAGAGCCGGGGGCAAGTCGAAATCAACCGGACCAGAACTGGTGGCTGATATTACTTCTTCATCAGAGCCGTCGTCCACAGCCACAGCGTTATCAACAGATTTGTTCCGAGGAGTGAACTGCATTAGGGGAGTGCTCGCTGGGTCTGAAACAGGCAAAAAGCGTTCAGAAAGGTTGCTCCTTGGTTTGTTTACCGAGTCACTTAGCAGTTGTAGTGATTTGAAGTCATGTTCCGCCTTCTGGAAACTGTTTAACAATTCCTTGAAACCGGCTGCCAGCGACTGAAACTCCAGGTGAGTTTGCCTCATAAAAATCCTCATATCGGATTTAATGTGTAGACAGCTCGGGCACGTCCAGTCCAATCCACTATGTTCACGTATGCGATCCGCAATACGCCCGCCGTATTGCCGTATTCGGCGCAACCAACATGAGCAACGTTCTCGCATAGCCAACAGCTAACAAAGACCTGCTTAACAGTGAATTTGCAACTATTCGGACAATTATCAGCACAGCAGGTAGTCATAATTTATTACAATTATTTATAGAAATTATAAACACACGAAATTAAATAAAATAAAAAGAATATTAATAAGTCAGCGGCAAAGAAAAGGATCAAAACAAAAATCAAAGAGCGCAAGTTTGTGTGGGAACAACAACACCAACGAAATGCTGAGATAAGCGGTAAACGCGGTGCTCAAGAAGAGAAAGGCAAAGCGAGTTGATAAAAATTTAAAATCACATTTTTGTTCTACGAGATTTAAGTCACTGTCTTAATTTAAAACGATCCAGATTTTATTGGATGATAAATATTATAAACATTAGGCTTAAAAGAATAGTATTTCGCTATGCAAACTTGATATAAAGGGAGAGCGATGTATAGCACGTCTAACTCAGAAGCTTGCGAAAGCTGATACTGTTTTCTGTTATCCGATTTACCACGAATTTGATGACGCTGACGCTTTTGTCCAGGATAGAACCACAGTTGAATCTGACCATAAGTATTCAGGTACCCTTTTTATTTGGTATACGTAAGTCCTTCCGCACCCTGTGGGTTAGCTCTGCTCCCAAGACAACGGCGCATAATTCTCATTTGCTGTTCGTATTACTCTTGATTTTGAGCACAGAAGCTTTCTATGTTCTCTAAAGTCCAAAATCGTTCCAACAGCACGACAATTTGTTTATCTGTTGCAGTTGCACAAATTGCTGCTTGACAATCCAACCTAGTTTTGTATTTGGAGGGATTGGGCCACCAGTCTTTAACATCATCTGGTTTGGCAGGAGTAATGAATAATAATGATCAGCTCCGATAAGCATGTCCGTCTTTCCTGGCTTATCGAAGTTTAAGTCGGCGACATGCCGATATAAGCTTGCTCACAGGCTGCTGTATGCTTGCAGTGTCTGCGTTTTCCTGGGTATGACTCGTAGTTTGAGCCGTTGCGTCGTTATGACTTAACTGTACTTGTCGAATGACTTACGACAGTCTTTGTAATAGTTTAAGTATTCTCAGGTTCTATATAACTCAAGAATATTATGATCATTCTCCGAAAATCGATTCCATGCTTCATCAATGGCGGCCAACTTTGATTAAAAGTAAGTTGAATTGTGCTTTCTTTCCGCTGAGTCTTTCTTGAAGTTGCGGATGAGTTTCGAGATCTCTTGACTAATCTCTTCCTGCAAGTCTGTGACTGCTTGCTCCTCCTTGGTAGTCATATAGAAACTTGTTTAATTCCTGACCGTTGCACAGTGGGCGATTGGGCCTCGCTAGCGGTATTTAATTAATAACTTCTAAACTAAAATCTATATCTTCAATCGGATTTTTTTTTTACTCCTCAGGAAAAAATTATAAAATTTTTTAAGATAAAAAAAATTTTTTTTATTTAAAAATCACTTTTTTAAATTAACATTTTATTTTTAATTTTATATTTTTTTTTAACATATTCCATATATCAAAATTACCTAGAAAAAATAAAAAAAAAAAATTTTATAAAATAAAACATTTTTTTTAATTAACACTTTGTGTTTCAGTTTATAATTTTTATTTTTTCAACTTTACCAAGCATATTCCAAATAAGAAATTAGCTAGAATTATATAAAATATTATTCAGAATCTTCTGAATCAGAGACCGGCATATCGAGATGATCTATTAAAAGCAAGCTCTTAACATTGTCATCCATAAAAATCGTTTTTGCAGAAGAAATTGAATACCCATTTGACAATGAAGATATCAAAGGGTCGGAAGAAACTAATAAAGCATTTAAGATATCTTCCATGGTATTTTTCCTGTAATTTTTTCGCGTATTGCTTTCGCGTTCCGAAAATCCATGTTCCTGGCTTCAAGAGCTTCCTCCAACATCATACCAATTGGAAACAAAAGTGGCCTATAATGTCCGCTTCATGGATGTGAACAGACGATGGCATGTAAAACCAGGGGTATGCCTTCACAAAAATTTCAGCAGTTTCAAATGCGTAAGATCGGAATGCCTTCGCATTTATTTCGTGTCCACAAGCGAGTACTCGTAGGACTACACTGAATTGATGAAGTAATTCATAGCTTACTCCCGTTATATGTGCAGCCAAATTTGGTTGTTGGAAAAATCTCCTTGCAGTGGTTCCGTTGTTTGTAATGCCAGAACTACCAATAGGTACATCCACCAGTAAATGCATTTCCTCTCTTAGCATCTGCTGAATAGTTCTCTTATTTTGTTTAACAATATTCCTGTCAGCACCACGAGCTTGGCACTTTTCTATTTGGATTCTATATGCAATGAGCAAAACACACTCGAAAAACCTGATCCAGGCGTGTAGAGTTGATAAGCCATATTCAAACAGGTTTTCATTAATAGAAAAGCTTTTCACCAAATTTAGATCATTCATATTTTTTGGAGTTGCGCTGCAGATTCCGCAAGAGTTTGAAGAAGATTCCGATATGACACCGAACGTTTTGCATTAAGCATGGTCATATGAAATTGGTGATGAATTGTGAAAGTATTCATTACTGTTGGTGAAATATTTGATATTTGTCTTTTAATATTTTCAATTTCTCTGCGAGTCAAGTCTGCCGATTCTTTCTCGCAAAGTATCTTAATGGGCCGACAATATCGAGTAGAAGAGGGTCGATTGTTTTTCCATAAAACTGTTGATCCTTTTTGCACTGTTTATGGCACCAAGCAAATTGAAAATAAATATTGATCTATCATGTTTCCATCGAAGTCATCAAATTTTTGCCTGTATGTAGAATGGCCGCTGCTGCCATCACAACCCCATTTGTAGGTAGCCGTTAATTGGGTGCTATTATTATTTCCGATATGATTTGAAAACCATTCTGGGTGTGCTTCAATAATCCTAGCTATCGTATGGTCCACTAAGCTTTGTAGTGATACTTCAGCAAATTGATCAGTGACAGTAATGACACTAGGATAGCATTTTTTTTCGCATAATGCAGTTTATCATAGCATGGATATATGTCGGCGTTTTGTCCTTTGGCGGCTCTCTTTGACAAATTCCATGTGTACTTGGTATGTCCCACATCTACAAATAGCGCCAGTGCTTTTTCATCAAAAAATTTTGAAGGTAAACACTGAGGACAAGATATAGAATTTATTATCTTACCGCTAAACTCTTCATCGGCGTTTAGCATTGACACCACCTGTGAAGCATTGCACTTTCCAGTTTTATACAAGCTGCAGCTTGCCGCTACCAACAATGCATCTGTTCGGACATCTTCAGATATGCCTGACAAATTGTTTACTTGCGTTTTTTTTTTGCAACAAGCCGAAATATCTTTTTGTGGACGTCCAACATTATCGGATGATGGTTTTTCATGCAAGTCAAATGGCGTATCTAGCCATTCCTTGTGTTTGTTTTCGAAAAAGGCCTTATTTCTGCTACACTCTTTCCACTTTACTATAAGCCTACTAGTAAAATTTCGAAGTTTTTTGCCAATCTCGCACTGCTCATTCAGAGAATAAGTATGGTTTTTGAGAACAGTATCAAAAACAAAGCTTTCCATGACTAAAAACTTCTTCGTTGGGATCTCTACTGCGTGCCATACTAAGAAAATACTCCGTTTTTCTACTGACATTGCTGGCTAGAAAGTGGCATAGTTTAAAGGTTAGCAGGAAGTAGCAGTTCATTTTACACATTTTGGACGCACAATGATTTACACTTTCGGCTAGTAAAAGAGTTAGACTGAATCCGATTGAATCTAGTAAGTTCTACTCCACGAACGACAGGTGTACGGTCTCCTTGTTAATAGACTTAATTACCACTACGTTTTTTAAACTACACATTTAAACACTGGTCACAAACACTGATTTTTTATGTAATACATACCTTGAAGTTAATAATATTGAAAACTTTAAATAAAAAACGTGAAAATTGTAAATTTGCCACGAACTTGAATTTATACGCATATACACCAAAAAATGTTGTAAAGCTCTTTGCTAAATCATATGGTGTGTTTTTCAGCTCACAGCTGATGAAATACCGTTAAAAATCTAGCATCTATTATCGACTTACAAAAAATATCAACGCTTTTTCAAATTTGAAATTTTGAATTAAATGCCGCTAGCCAGATCAAATCGCCCACTGTGCTTTGGGAGTGTTTTATTCGCTTACTATCTGCGTACACTCCTATTCGCAACCCCTTTGTGGTCGAAGAATTGCCAAGTGTTCAGTAGTCTTGGGGGATTTACTAAAACCTGAGTTCTAGTAAAAGGATTTTCTTCAAAGTGGCGCTTTGTTTGCAAATTTGAGTTTCCCAGGTTCCCAAGAATTACGGAACTTTTCCTGTCGGTGTTTGATTGTGTTCAGGAATGTTTTCAAGAGTTACGAAACTCTTCCAGTCGGAGTCACCAAAATGCAAATGTGTGTACAAGGGCTTAGATGTTTGGCAATATAGTACATAAACTAATTAACTTTGATTCGTTGCAACTAGCACTAGAACTGGGTGGACTGGGTTGAGGTTGAGGAAGAGTAAAATGCCTAAGAGTTGAAAACGATAACTGAATTTATTGGTACAAACATAACGGTATTTATAGCTAAACAGTGGTTGATAAATATGCTTATGTTAACAAAATTTAGTGTAAAAGAGTAATATGAGTGGCTCATTCCACTTCATCGTGTCAGCAGATTGCATATGCGCTTGACCTGGTAATTTATTCTTTATTGTGGCCCTATATGATATTGCTGCGACTGACGAATTTTAATTATGTATTATTATTGTTGTTACAAGCTTCCAGTACCACTTTTCAAAAATATCAAATACCAAATACCAAATTCATCAACGATTCATCAACAGCCGACGTCGATTTCACAAAAAAGGTTGATTTAAAGATGATGAAATATTGTTGATAAAAAGATGATGAAAAAAAGGTCAAAATGAATCAGTCTTTTAACAACAAAGGGCGGCGTTTAGATAGTCCCTCTTGCTCGCACTCTCCCTCTCTCAACAATAATCTACGGCACCGTGTAAAACAAAACCAACAATAAGAGAAACCGTTCTTCTTGCTCAGTGTTCTTTTTGTTCTTCTGAGAAGCGCGTGTCTTTTCTCGCGTTTGTCAATTGCGTTTTAGGAAATGAAAAATCTAGAAGCAGAATGAAATTTTAAAGGGAAATAGAGTTTAAATTACATAAACATATATCAGGTAAGTGTTCCTAGGTATTAACATAATGGACAGTGAAATAATTTTTTACCAGTGCAAAATAACAAAATCCAAACGATAGTAAATAAAACTTCATTAAAAGTGGTGGAAAAGAAATAAAGCTGTGCATCACTTATAACTTTTGTTTTAATTCTATAAACTGCATATTTTCCCTATGCTTTTTTTTTTAGGTGTCATTTGTCATACTGACTCAACCGAGCCACCTTAAGAGGTTCCTCATGTGTATAAATTTCTTTCAAGAATACAAAATAAACGAAGGAAAGAAGGCAGATGCATTGACAGAAAGAAAAGAAAAATGTTGTAGTGTTAAATTATTATTATTAGTATTATTACTATTACTTTTGCGTTCATATGATAATTAACAAGAAAGGAAGCTAACTTCGGCACGCCGAAGTTGGTATACCTTTGCAGATTTCAAATGTTTAAACTATAATCTATCCCAATATAATGTGATATGAATTACTTTCATATTTATACAATTTTTACAGTTTAACATTTTTTACATTTTTACATGTAAAGTAAAATGTCATTTTTCTCCACATTGACTGATTATGTATGGCAGCTATATGATATAGTCGTCAGATTCTTATGAAATTTACAACAAAATTTTGAAAAATTATGAAATACTTTGTAACGCCCTAAAATGGAGGGCGCACAAATTTTCGTGCCGAGCAGCCGCCGGAGTAACTCAGTTATAATTAATATTAAGACTTTTTCATGTTCCTTATTATGTATAGATCTAAGCTAAGTTAGGACACAGAGTCCCCCGGTTATTTTTAAAATCTAATAGAAAACTAAAGAAAAACCCTACTTAAAATTAGCTATAATTATTTAAGCCAAGACGCGAACCACGAGAAGAACCCCCCGAACACGTTATCGCACTTGTGCGGCCGCGATCGATAGGCCAATCGATAGCGGCGAACTAGTTCAGCGAACGCCACGCGTCACTAAAGTGCGATCTCTGATATTTTCCCTCATCCTCTTCCGTTTTACAACTCGCCGAGATCGGACGCGTGCTCGATCGCTCCGCCGGGGCGCCGCGGCCAAACACACACGCACACACAGACCCTCAGAGACACACGCGGTGAGACTTTATTGGGACGCAAAGACACTCACGCACGCACGCGCACCTACCCGCCGTACCCAGTGCCACACCGCGATGCGATCGCACACACGCGCGTCCGCACCTGCGCATACACACCTGCGCCCACGCCCGCACACCTGCCCCCACACCCGCGCATACGCACACGCACGTGCCTGCCGCGCCCGTTGCACCGAGCCGTAGCTCGCGTGCCCCGCCGCCTCTTTTCGCCACGCGCACCTATTGCCTCGAGCAGCCCCGGCCCGCGTGCCGAAGGGATCCCACGTAAGAATAAATATATATATATCCACTGTGAGGGCAGCAGCCAGGGCCCCTCGCTTTATTTAATAAAATTACATACACACACATACATAAAACTCCCCGTGCTTATTCTTTCTTGCATCCGAATCCTCGCTCCCTCTTCCTCTTCCCACTTCTTGCCCCGGGTTCACGGCTCGTGCTTGGTTTCTCATCCACGAGACGCATCTTGGCTGAGCACGCCCACCCTCCCCTCTGCATGCTTGCTCGTAGTATTTGATTCCCCGTAGGCTCCGAGTCCATCCGGAGTATTAGATCCCCGTAGGCTCCGAGTCCATCCGGAGTACTAGATCCCCGTAGGCTCCGAGTCCATCCGGAGTACTAGATCCCCGTAGGCTCCGAGTCCATCCAGAGTACTAGATCCCCGTAGGCTCCGAGTCCATCCGGAGTATTAAATCCCCGTAGGCTCCGAGTCCAGCCGGAGCATTAAGCCCCCGTAGGCTCCGAGCCCAGCCAGAGCATAACGACCCGTAGCCTCCGCGTCCATCCGGAGTAGTCCTTCCCCTAGTGGCCGAGCGTACCCGGCATTAGCCTCCGAGTTCAGCCGGAGACACTCACGGCCAAGATCCGCGGGTGCACGACCGCATCCACCCCGTGTCCGAGGTCCAGTTCCCGGCACCCGAGTCTCGCACCTCCCAACGCGATCGGGCCCGAGTTCCCTGTACGCAATCGAGGTTGCGTTCGCGACTCATAGGTGGCGCTGGCCAAATTCCTCAGTACGCAAGCCAGGTTGCGAGCGTGACTCCTAGGTGGCGCTGTCCACATCTCCTCGCACGACCGCTAGTCTGCGATCGCGGCTCATAGGTGGCGCTAGCCATATTTCCCCGCACGAGGCCTAGTTCGCGACCACGGACACCAGGTGGCG
>VNJS01003282.1:0-74331 GCA_008042575.1 Drosophila watanabei | reverse complement strand
CTTGGGCTGCCTCAACTCCATCGAGGCGGACGATCACATCGAGTGCTCGGAGTGCGGCTGGCCCCTGTGTGGGCCCGAGTGCAAGTCCCTGGATGAGCACAAGGCTGAGTGCGGCCTGACCAAGGCTCGGGGTGACAAGGTCAATGTGACGGAGTTCAACGGGCCACATCCCCTCTACACTTGCCTGAGCACCGTGCGCTGCCTGCTCATTGGCGAGACGAGTCCGGAGAAGGCGAGCAAGTTCCAGGAACTGGAGTCCCTCGAGTCCACCAGAAGGGGCTCCAATCAATGGAAGGCGGATCTGGCCAGCATCGGGCAGTTTATACCAAAGTAGGTATTGCTTTGAAAGGGAAAATAATGATAATGTGGGTTGAAGGTATAAGAAGGTTCTATTCCAAGGTGGAAGAGAACTTTTACTGATAGTACTGTAAATATAGAACACTATATCGTATTGAATAATAGGTTATAGAGTGACTTCTGCAAACTAATTGGCATTCCTTACAAATTTATGAAAAGAACAAGGTGTAAAGCGTAATGTAAACAAACTTATCTTATCTTGAAAGGTATTCCGTTAGCTTGTTAACATAACTCATCGAGGTGTATAAATAAATTTAGATTACTATCACAAAAATGGTTATCTATTAAAAAAGATATATCAAACAATCTAAGATATCAGTCAATTATAACTTTTACTCTATTTTCAATTAGGGAATTTCAATTATTAAAGCTTTTACTCTTTTATAAAGTTTTCTTAGTTAACAATTTATAATCTCTCTCGATTTGTTATGAAGAAAACTGAATATTTATATAGGAAGTCATTCCAAAGCTAAGGAAGTTCGACAGCACACTTTATATTACACATAAAACGTTTAAATCGCAATTAAACAAAAATTCAGTCAATTATAACGTTTTGCTTTATTTTCAATAAGAGGATTTTAATTACGGAAGCCATAGTTCTTTTGTAAAGCTTTTTTAGTTAATAATTTATAATCTCTTTCGATTTTTCATGAAGAAATTTAAATATTTATATAGGAAGTCATTGAAAAGTTAAGGAAGTTTGACTGCACACTTTATATTACTCATAAACACTCAAAAACCTTATCGCAATTAAATAAAATTAACAAAATTTTAATCTATTGATAAGATAACATATAAAATCCCAATTCTTATCTCCAACAGATTCTTCAAGACCCAAAAATTCACCGAAGACGAGATCATGCGAGCAGTTGGTGCCCTGCAGATCAATGGCCACGAGGTGCCCATATCGGATCCCCCACATGTGGCTGTCTTCTACACGGCGTCCTTCGTGGAGAACTCCTGCCTGCCGAATCTGGCCAAGAGCTTCAACAAGAACGGCCACTGCATCCTGTGGGCACCGAAGGAGATCAAGAAGAACGCTCATCTGAGCATTTGCTACTCGGATGCCGTGTGGGGCACCGCCGATCGCCAGCGTCATCTGATGCAGACGAAGCTCTTCAAGTGCGCCTGCGAGAGATGTGTGGATATCACCGAGCTAAACACCAATTACAGTGCCATCAAGTGTGAGGATAGGAAATGCGGTGGTCTAATGCTGCCCCTGAAGGCGGAGGACTGGAACGGCACTTGGCGGTGGGCTTTTGTAAACTTTAAGTAAAGAAAAAATGTGTTAATAGGTTTATTTTATCTCTTACAGGTGCCGTGAGTGCCACAAGCAGGTTCAGAAGCACTATGTGGAGCGCATTTTGGAGCGAGCTGGCCAGGATATTCACAGCATGGAAAAGAATGTTGAAAGTGGTTTAAAGTAAGTCTCTAAATTAATTTAATATCAATTTTAAAAGTAATATTAAAGGAATTTATGACGAAATAACTTGAAACAAACTCCCCTTTTCCTTCACAGATACCTCAAACACTATGAAAAGTGGCTGCCGCCACAGCATTTCCACATGAGTGAGATCAAGATCCTGCTGGTCCAGCTACTGGCCAAGGATCAGCAGGAGCTAATGGTGATCCCAGACGACCGTCTGCTGTTGAAACTACAATTCGCTCGCGAGCTCATTGAGTTGTACGAGATAATAGCGCCGTGTAAGTGTGTTGTTGTCGATTATCAAGTATACGCCGTGTTATCTCAAGTGCCTATTTGGTTGTATTTGCTTTTTTATTGTCGTTATTCAGGCGAAGTTCGTATGCTCGGCACGCTTTGCTTCGAGCTGCACTCGGCTATTGCCGAGCAGACCCGTCGCGTGGCCCTGGAAACGAGCCTGTCGCCCAAGGACCGGCTGGAGGAATCCCTTTTCTACGTGGACAAGTGCGTCAACTATTTGCAGTACGAGTCGGACATCTTCGTCGAGGGTCACATGCTCAAGCAGGCCAAGATCAACCGAGATGCCCTGCGCATGGTCACCAGGATCTCCTAAGTTATCAGATGAATGAATTTCTGTACTGAAATTACCAATAAATTGCCTTAACTAAATCCCGCCAATTGTTATAGAAATGTTGATAAATGGTTTGGAAATCGCCTCATCATGTCATCAGTCACGGGTCCAACGTCATCAGTTGCTGCCCCATTAGATCTATATGTATATTTGGTATTTATATTCCAGCCGGTAAGTAAGAACCGTGCTGACAGTCCCAATGCCGATAAGGATAAGATATTATATGAAAGTCGGTGTGTGCGTACCCGCCGTGACTTTATAAAATGGCTAAACCTAAATAAGGGTAAATATGTATAATTTCCTTAGGGGAAGGGAATACCAGACTATACAAAGTCAATCATTAAAAACCCATTGATTGTGATGGCATTAAGCATGAGGCAATCTTTCGTAGATAAGAATCATTATCCAGACTGTTTGATAATGATGACTTTACTTTATCTAAAGACCGGAATTATAACAAAGTCTGTTAATTTATCTATGTCGAGATATATAGTGCCCATTTATAACCTTATACAATGTGATTTCGGTTGTCCTTTGGCCAGATTTAACCAGTTTGGACTCAAAGTCTTGAATCAAAGTATAAATCAATTTAATGTCCAAGGTATGAAGACCACTTTCCTGATCTTTATATAGAAAAAACCCTTTAATTACATTACTTTTTGAAAATCACTGACCTAGGAGTATCGAAAAAAAAGCTATGACAAAGCTTTTAGCTTTGGAAAGAAAACCCCAATTGAAGATCCCATCGGAACAAGCTTAGCACGTTTCCCAGTCACAACATTATAATCGGTTTCATCAGATTCCGGATTCACGTGAGATTCCGTTCATTAGAATTTCCACCTGGCGAGGAGGAATTTCACCAGCAGACCAAACTCACCGTTAGTCTTAAGAATTTTATGCCTCTGCTCAATATATATATTGATAAACATACGCATTATCAGCTGATAAGGCTCCACTCTCGCCGGACGGCCATTCGAATATAAACCCCACCGCCGCCGCCATATTCTAATAGTCCGTTTGAGTCGCTGCTGCTGCCATCAGGTCTCTTTTTTTCGGCCCATGTGATACGATCCAGCCACACAACACGTTATATATAGTAAAAGTGTCCTGACTGTCGATTAACTAGTGTGTACGATGACCGGCACGAACGGCCACGTCGTCAAGGACGATGAGAATTCGCGATCCCAGTACAAGACGAACATAGTCCTGGGCAATCAGCTTGAGGACAAGGATCGAAAGAGCTTGTGAGTGTTTACGAAACAATCAATACTTGAAATGTTCAAAAGGATATTTTAAAAAAATGGCCAAGGACATCAAGTGTACTGCTGTGTGTTTAAGTGTATAGTATTATTGTGTAATTAGTGAAAAGTTAAAAGAATGTTGGTCTTTAATAGGCTTATTTTAATAATAAATAGCCGTTTAATTGACAAAAAATGAGTTCAACTAATCTCTACTTAAAAGATTAGATCTCGCATTATAATTAATTGACATGTTTCCATCGAGTACAGTGACTGTATTTCGAATTCCATTCAAGTTTTTCACCTTTTGCCAAAAATGCTCTCCAACGATGACATTGCTAATCATTTGTATAATGGTTAATCAATGTACATTGCGTATATTAATTCTTAGATACCCTTTCGATAGGGTTATACAGAATTTGTGATTGTTATACATACAAGTGAAAAATAATTAATATTTCAAAAGATAAAGGTTATTCAAAGTTGTCTTTAACTTTTAATGCCTTAGAAACTAAAAATATACGACAAAAGACTGTAAAGATCTTAATGGAGAAATTACTTATTGATTGAATTACCTTTAACGTTTTTTATGGATAATTCATTATTCTAATATATACATACTGCTTTTGTTTAGTAAATATATCATATAGTTCAATCGCTAAGAACCTTCCTTAGTGGTTTCTACAAGTACTTACTCCAGACACACTCCATTGAGAACCCATTTATGATTGATAAGTACCTAAATTTTCCTTGTTAGATTGCCAATAAATAAGTGTATTATATAGTCGCTTTAATCAGTCAGTTATTTGTTTATCATCCATTGATTGCTAACGCAATAAATGTTGACTAGAGACCGCGTGAGAGAGAGAGAGCCAGGCCACGGCGTAATCAGATTCCTCGAGCTAGAGCTCGAACCCTACTATATAGACACACATATCGCCCCGATAGATAGTACACGCCGTCGGGCAAACCCGAAGTGTGGTCACTGGCTGTTTGGAACCATTGTCATGGTTAGATAAAGGGGTTGTGCACGATTGGTGATTCGCGAATCGCTCGGCGCCTGGCATGGGTTCAGGGTTATGGCGTCAATAGAAACGAAACGACTGATAACCATCTATGATTGGCACCCTTTATTATTATTACCATTGCAGTGAGCCCAACAAGGCGAAAAAGAAGTCCAAGCATGACGAGGCGAAAGCCGAGGAGGAGGAGGAGGAGGGAGGCTTCAAGTACCAGGAGGATATCAAGCAAGTGGGCTACTTCCAGATGTTCCGCTATGCCACCACCAAGGATCGCATGCTCTATGTGATCGGACTGCTGGCTGCCGTGGCCACAGGCCTCACCACACCCGCCAACAGCTTGATCTTTGGCAATCTGGCCAATGTGAGTTCAAGTTATTTCTTGGAATTTGGAAGAATTTTGTATATAACTTTAAATCTATTCTTGTTGTGGCTTAGGACATGATTGACTTGGGTGATCTGGTTCAGGGAAAGACCTACCGCGCCGACGATGATGCTGGAAACTTACTCCTGGACAAAGTGCAGCAATTCTCCCTTCAGAACACATACATTGGCATCATTATGCTGGTGTGCTCCTATCTATCGATCACCTGCTTCAACTACGCCGCCCACTCCCAGATCCTGACCATACGCTCAAAGTTCTTCCGCTCCATCCTGCACCAGGACATGAAGTGGTATGACTTCAACCAGAGCGGCGAAGTGGCCAGCCGAATGAATGAGTAAGTCACTCTATGAGTCTTATCAATCACATATTTGGTCACTATTCGGGGGAAAATTGTAATCACTTCCTCGTTGTCATTTCACAAAGTGGTTTGTCTGCTGACTTATCAACATTTGAATTTACAAATCATCAGAAAGCTTATCTGGGAGGTTCCCAAAAGGAAGCTATTGAGGTTCTAAGAGGCTATACTTTGTTTTAACTTGAATCTAATCCTTACTATCCTTTGCAGAGATCTCTCCAAGATGGAGGATGGCCTGGCTGAAAAGGTGGTGATGTTCGTCCACTACTTTGTTGCCTTCGTGGGATCCCTGGTCCTGGCCTTCGTCAAGGGCTGGCAATTGTCGCTGGTGTGCCTGACCAGTCTGCCGCTGACCTTCATCGCCATGGGTCTGGTCTCGGTGGCCACTTCCCGTCTGGCCAAGAAGGAGGTGACCATGTATGCCGGCGCCGCCGTAGTGGCTGAGGGTGCTCTCTCCGGCATCCGGACCGTGAAAGCCTTCGAGGGTGAGGCCAATGAAGCGGCCGCCTACAAGGAGCGCGTGGTGGCCGCCAAGGTGCTCAATATCAAGCGGAACATGTTCTCCGGCATCGGCTTCGGTCTGCTGTGGTTCTTCATCTACGCCTCCTATGCTCTGGCCTTCTGGTACGGAGTGGGTCTGGTGATCAAGGGCTACCATGACACGTATTACGCGAACTACGATGCCGGCACCATGATCACCGTCTTCTTCTCGGTCATGATGGGCTCCATGAACATTGGAATGGCGGCGCCCTATATCGAGGCCTTTGGCATTGCGAAGGGCGCCTGCGCCAAGGTCTTCCACATCATCGAACAGATCCCCACCATTAACCCCATTGATGCTCAGGGTAAGAACTTGAACCAACCCCTGACGACCATCGAGTTCAAGGACGTGGAGTTCCAGTATCCCACGCGGCCGGAGATTCCCATTCTGAACAGATTGAACCTGAAGATCCACCGGGGTCAGACGGTGGCCCTGGTGGGTCCCTCCGGCTGTGGCAAGTCCACCTGCATCCAACTGATCCAGCGCTTCTACGATCCCCAAGCCGGCAGTCTCTACTTCAATGGCTCCGATTTGAAGGACATCGATATCAACTGGCTGCGCTCAAGGATTGGTGTGGTGGGCCAGGAGCCAGTGCTCTTCGGCACCTCCATCTACGAGAATATCCGGTACGGCAGGGAGGACGCCACCCGGGAGGAGATCGAGGCCGCTGCTGCCGCTGCCAATGCGGCCGTGTTTATCAAGAAGCTGCCCAGAGGATACGATACGCTGGTGGGGGAGCGAGGAGCCCAGTTGTCCGGCGGTCAGAAGCAGCGCATTGCCATTGCTCGCGCCCTGATCCGTGACCCCGAGATCCTGCTCCTGGACGAAGCCACCTCCGCCCTGGATACCGCTAGCGAGGCCAAGGTACAGGCCGCTCTGGAGAAGGTCAGCGCTGGCCGCACCACCATTATTGTGGCTCACCGCTTGTCCACTGTCCGCCGCGCTGACAGGATTGTGGTGATCAACAAGGGCGAGGTGGTCGAGAGTGGAACCCACCAGGAGCTGATGGAACTGAAGGATCACTACTACAACCTGGTCACCACACAGCTGGGCGATGATGACGGCTCTGTCCTGAGTCCCACTGGCGATATCTACAAGAACTTTGACATCAAGGACGAGGATGAGGAGGAGATCAAGGTTATTCACGAGGAAGATGACGAAGAGGTGGAGACAGCAACGAAGAAGGATAAGAAAAAGAAGAAGAAGGTCAAGGATCCCAACGAAGTCAAGCCCATGACGGAAGTGATGAAGATGAACAAGCCGGAATGGTTCCAGATCACCGTGGGCTGCATCTCCTCCGTGATCATGGGCTGTGCCATGCCCATCTTTGCCGTGCTCTTCGGCAGCATTCTCCAGGTCCTGTCCGTGAAGGACAACGATGAATATGTGCGCGACAACACCAACGAGTACAGCTTGTACTTCCTGATTGCCGGCATTGTTGTGGGCTTCGCCACCTTCCTGCAGATCTACTTCTTTGGCATCGCCGGAGAGAGGCTAACGGAGCGCATTCGAGGACTCATGTTCGAGACTATGCTGCGCCAGGAGGTTGCCTGGTTCGACGACAAGGCTAATGGCACAGGAAGTCTCTGCGCCCGTCTCTCCGGAGATGCGGCTGCCGTTCAAGGAGTGAGTTTATTGCATATCTCTTTTTAGTGATCTGTTTTTACTAATTCATATTTCTCCTTAGGCTACTGGTCAACGCATTGGCACCATCATCCAATCAATCTCTACCCTCCTCTTGGGCATCGGTCTGTCCATGTACTACGAGTGGAGTCTGGGTCTCGTGGCTCTGGCCTTCACCCCCTTCATCCTCATCGCCTTCTACATGCAGCGCACCCTGATGGCCAAGGAGAACATGGGATCGGCCAAGACAATGGAGAACTCCACCAAGTTGGCCGTCGAGGTGGTTTCAAACATTCGCACTGTTGTGTCTCTGGGACGCGAGGAAATGTTCCACAAGACCTACATTGGCATGCTGATTCCGGCTGTTGAGGTAGGTCAACAAAAAAGGGGGTTACCTTATCTTTGTCACCTTCCAGGGGTTCCTTTAACTTATTTTATCTATTAAGTAGTCTCAAGAGTTGGAGCACAATATAATCCCTCTGTTCTCCTTGCAGATATCCAAGAGGAACACTCACTTCCGAGGTTTGGTCTACGGTCTGGCTCGCTCCCTGATGTTCTTTGCCTATGCCGCCTGCATGTACTACGGAACCTGGTGTGTGATCAACCGAGGAATCGAATTCGGAGATGTCTTCAAGTAAGTAAAAAGATTGAGAGTCCAAAAAAACAAAATTCCTTAACATTTATTACTTCTCAAGGGTATCACAAGCTTTGATCATGGGCACGGCTTCCATTGCCAACGCCTTGGCCTTTGCTCCCAACATGCAAAAGGGTGTATCGGCGGCCAAGACAATCTTCACGTTCCTGCGTCGCCAGCCGACGGTCGTTGACAGGCCCGGAGTGTCCCCGGCGCCGTGGCACTGCGAGGGAAATGTCCGTTACGACAAGGTCGAGTTCAGCTATCCCACGCGTCGCGAGATGCAGGTACTCAAGGGTCTCAGCCTGGCCGTGGCCAAGGGCCAGAAGGTGGCTCTGGTGGGTCCTTCGGGCTGTGGCAAGTCCACCTGCATCCAGCTTATACAGCGCTTCTACGACGTCGACGAGGGCGCCACCCTCATCGATGATCGTGATGTGCGCGATGTTACAATGAGGAATCTACGCAACCAGCTGGGCATTGTGTCCCAGGAACCCATTCTCTTCGATCGCACCATCAGGGAGAACATTGCCTATGGCGACAACTCCAGGACTGTGACCGATCAGGAGATCATCTCCGCCTGCAAGAAGTCGAATATCCATGAATTCATCGCCAACCTGCCATTGGTGAGTTTCTAATGCGAGAATTTTGTATAGTTTTTTATAATTGGAATCATATGTTATAGGGCTACGATACGAGAATGGGCGAGAAGGGCGCCCAGCTGTCCGGAGGCCAGAAGCAGCGCATTGCCATTGCCCGGGCTCTTATCCGGAATCCCAAGATCATGCTGCTCGACGAGGCCACCTCCGCCTTGGACGCTGAAAGTGAAAAGGTGAGTGGCGAGAGAGTTACATCTTCCATAAGAAAATTCTTATTAGTTCTTACATTCCCTTATAGGTTGTCCAAGATGCCCTCGATGCCGCCTCCGAGGGTCGCACCACCATCAGCATAGCCCACCGACTGTCCACCGTCGTTCACTCGGACGTGATCTTTGTGTTCGAGAACGGCGTCGTGTGCGAAACCGGCGATCACAAGCAACTGCTCGCGAATCGGGGCCTCTACTACACGCTCTACAAGCTGCAGAGCGGCGCCATGTAGGCCGCATCATCACATCATCATCCTAGCCTAGATCTAGCTTAGTGAATTGCGAACAATGACACTGTCTAGTATTCTGATCAATAGTCCATAGTTTGTAGTTAATTTAAGGATATTTATCGCGCTGCTAACTATTTAATACCTCGAGGAATTTATGAGTGAATTTGAAACTGAAACTGTACTTCAATATGCTAAGAAATAAAAAGATACTTTCGATATTTTTGTATGTAAATGTTTGTTTTGTTTTTATTTTAATTTACATCGATTGGTTTGTTTAAATTTAATTGCATATTACCCAGTCGAATCGGTTGGTTGTCCACTGGAAACCCATATACAATTTAGCTTAAATTAGGACCTCCAAGCGGATCATCTGTTCACTTGGCTCGCCGTGAGTCGAGTTCTCTTTTCTCTTGTGCTGTGCTCGCTTGTTATTGTACAACTATAACTAGTTTAGAATATACGTAAAAATAAGCAAAATCTTACAGGGAACACAGCACAAAGAAATAGCCCCTCGATTGCATAATAAACAATAAAAACTTTATGCATTCGATTGCTGCGCGTAGCTGCCTCAAGCGGCTTGTTCTTTCTGCTTGGAAGTCACATTGTCTGATTTGATCTGGTCGCATCTCTCTGCTCGATTTATTACCCTTCCGAATCCCACACAGGCGAAAGCAATAGGAAATAGGGAAATGCTTCAGATATTTGCGCCATTTATGATTCAGAAGGGGAATAAATCGTGCTACTACACATTTTGGGTAAATGCCTGTGTTTGTTTCATGATGATTCGGGAAAGGAATATGACGTTTTTGCGTGTTGTTTAGCGTAAAACTTAATCGAAATCCAGAAGCGACTATTATTAAATTAAGGGAACAACAACTATGACTATACGGTTGCCTAATTTAGTTCTTCTCCTCCTTCTTGGCCTCGCCAGAAGTGTCGCTGGAGCCGCTGCTGCTGTCAGAGGAGGAAGCGTTGGCACCGCTGCTCTCGCGCTCGGCGGACATCTGAAAATTATAAACAATTAGTAAATATCAAGAAAATTCTAACAAGTTCTCGTTTAACTCACCTTCTTGTAGGCCATCTCGAAGAGCTTGAGGGAGGACTGCTGCAGCTGGGAAGTGGCCTTCCTGACCTCCTCCAGATCGGCGGTCTCCTTGTTGGCCAGCAACGTGCGCAGATCGGCAATCTCCTTCTTCAGCTTCTCGCACTGAATTAAATACGACAATTAATATACTTCCCCTAAAGATTATATATTATAAGTTACCTCCTCGGCGGGCAGCTGGCTCTTGAACTCCTCCATCTTGGTCTCGGTGTCGTGGACTATGCTCTCGCCCTGGTTAACAATTTCGATCAGCTCGCGCTTCTTCTTGTCGGCGGAGGCGTACTCCTCGGCCTTCTTGATCATGTTCTCGATCTCGTCCTTGCTCAGACCACCGCTCGACTGGATGACGATCTGCTGCTCCTTGCCGGTGCCCTTATCCTTGGCCGAGACGTGCACAATGCCGTTGGCATCAATGTCGAACACCACCTCGATCTGGGGAACGCCGCGCGGTGCCGGGGGAATACCCACCAGCGTGAAGGCGCCCAGCATCTTGTTGTCGGTGGCCATCTCACGCTCGCCCTGGTGCACCTTGATCTCCACCTGGGTCTGGCCATCGCTGGCCGTCGAGAAGACCTGCGACTTCTTGGTGGGAATCGTGGTGTTGCGCGAAATCAGGCGAGTGAACACTCCGCCGAGGGTTTCGATGCCCAACGACAGCGGGGTAACGTCGAGCAGGAGTACATCGGTGACATCGCCGGCCAACACGCCACCCTGGACGGCAGCACCGACGGCCACAGCCTCATCGGGATTGACGGAGCGCGACGGCTGGCGACCGAACAGATCCTGCACGGTGGACTGCACCTTGGGCATACGGGTCATGCCGCCGACCAACAGAACCTCGCCGATCTCCGACTTGGAGACCTCGGCATCGGACAGGGCCTTCTGGCAGGGCTGAATGGTGCGCTTGATCAGGTCACCGACCAGGCTCTCCAGCTTGGAGCGGGTCATCTTCAGGTTCATGTGCTGGGGACCGGCGGCATCCATGGTCAGATACGGCAGATTGATGTCCGTCTGCTGGGAGGACGAGAGCTCGCACTTGGCCTTCTCGGCGGCCTCCTTCAGGCGCTGCATGGCAATGTTGTCCTTGCGGATATCAATGCCGGTGTCCTTCTTGAACTCCGACACCAGGAAATTGACAATGGTGTTGTCAAAGTCCTCGCCGCCCAGCAGTGTGTCACCGTTGGTGGACTTGACCTCGAACACGCCCTTCTGGATCTCCAGAATGGAAATATCAAAGGTGCCGCCGCCCAGATCGTAAACGGCAATGCTGAAAGGATTAAATAATGTAAGTTTAATAAAGATGTAATGGAAGGAATAATAAACTTTTAACATTAATTGAAAAGAGAAAGTTCTTCTTTAAAGAAAAGAACCAAAGAAAACCCTTTGCACTTTTTGTGAGCTGTTTGATAATAAATCAGAGATAAGAGTCGATGTCTTCACACAAACATTCAAAGAAATCGTTAGGAACTTAAAGAACAATCTAGAAAAGTTATTGGGCAATACAATTTTCCTTAAACGCTTGCTAATTGGTTAAATTTAATGATAAGTATTGACCAATCCAATAAGATATCTTTAAGAATTTACAACTTCTAGTAACAACTCACATTTTGTCCTCCGTCTTGTCCATTCCGTAGGCCAGAGCGGCGGCTGTGGGCTCGTTGATCACACGGAGCACATTGAGACCGGCAATCTGTCCAGCATCCTTGGTGGCCTGACGCTGCGAGTCGTTGAAGTAGGCGGGCACGGTGACGACGGCATTCTTGACGGGGGTGTTGAGGTACGCCTCGGCAGTCTCCTTCATCTTGATCAGGATGAAAGCACCGATTTGGGAGGGCGAGTAGACTTTGCCGTCGGTGGCCGAGACCCAGGCATCGCCATTGGAGGCCTTGACAACCTTGTAGGACAGATTGGTGATGTCCTTCTTCACCTCGGGATCGTCGAAACGGCGGCCAATCAGACGCTTCGTGGCGTAGAAGGTGTTGGCCGAGTTGGTAACGGCCTGGCGCTTGGCGGGCATGCCCACCAGACGCTCGCCCTCCTTGGTGAAAGCGACATGGGAGGGCGTGGTGCGGGCACCCTCGGCATTCTCAATCACCTTCGCCTGCTTGCCCTCCATGACGGCCAGACAGGAGTTGGTGGTGCCAAGATCGATGCCGATAACAGCACCTTTGACCTCGCCGGACCTGCAAAGGGGGTGGGAATTGGTTACACACAGAACGGAAGGAACACGGGATGGGGTGCCGCGATAAGGCAGCCGGCAACAAGTGGAGATAAGAGCCACGTTTCCATAGTTATGGATACTTTCCGGTATCAACATGGCTCCCTATGGGAATCTTCACCAATGATGCAACATGAAAGTGGCCACTGGAAATTTTATGTTATGTTTACCGAGTGCTTACATAAGCGGGGGGAAATTCGGGGGGATTCGCGGAAATTAGGGGATAAAGTTCACTTACTTGTAGCGCATTTGACCCGACAATCCATTGCAAGCACCGGGCAGAGTCTGCAAGAGAAGAGGCAGTGCATCGTGGAATA
Organism: Drosophila watanabei; assembly: GCA_008042575.1. Taxonomy (NCBI): domain Eukaryota; kingdom Metazoa; phylum Arthropoda; class Insecta; order Diptera; family Drosophilidae; genus Drosophila; species Drosophila watanabei. The sequence goes on along the minus strand of VNJS01003282.1, from coordinate 61,396 downwards.
TTCGGGTAAAACATGAGACTCCCGCGGCATGCCGCACTTTACATAATAGTCGTCGGCGCCGCAGCCGCCACCGTCGGACGGAATACTCACGCGGAATATGCTAGAAGCTCCGTTCATGTTCGAGGACACCACGCCGGCCTGGCGGGCGATGCGGGGCAGAAACTTGGGTACGCGCAGCATTTTCGGATATCTTTACTTCTGCAATTTCACGCGACTAATTGTCAAATTAAAAGCAAAAATTTCGTCAGAAAAACGGCGAACGAGCACGTTTCTTCCCGAGCTGAAAGGTAAGTAATCGATATTTCGATGACGGTTCAGCGGTGCGGGTTCTGGGCGCTGGAGCTGCCAACTTGTGTGTGTGGTGCTCCTTCAGGTGGCGAAGGGGCTTTTCAAATCGTATGTTTTGAGTATTTCAATTTATTTACAGCACAATGTGGTTTGATTACATAATAAAATGTAACTAGATGCCATTATCCTTACTTGCACTTAGAAAATACTTGCCTATTTAGAGATATGTTGGAAATACTAACTTAAAATAAACCTTAACAGTTTTTATAACTATTAAAACGACTAATGAATCATAAAGAATAATAATACGAAATTCAAAAATTTAATAATTTAGTTTATAAACAAAACATTTCTTATTGGAACCTTTTCCAAATGGAAGTTAAAGCGATAGTTAAATGCCGACTCACATCTCTAGTTCTTTTTCGCCGCAGTATGACCGCAGTTGGAATAAACCCCTATTGGGAGCAGACTATCGGCAACTATCGGCATATTCAACACATGTATTCAATCAATTTATCATTGCGTAAAAGTACCCAAAAATTTTGAAATCCCAAATTCACAGACAAACCGCCGGTGAGGCCCGTGCGTAGCCGGTTCCGTTCCCGCCCCCGCTTAGAATCCGAGCAGCAGCAGCAGTGGTAGCAGATCCGAGGGAACAGATCGGGCGCCATGGCTTCAGATCACGATGACTCCGACGCGGAGCTGGAGGAGAACTACTACACATTTCTGAATTTGCCCCGGGACGTAAGTGCAGTGTCACCAGAAGCACGGCTGGAGATAAGACCTAAAGATAATCCCTCTGCTTACGCATTCCAGGCCACCGCGGAGCAAATCAATACCGCGTACCGGAAACAGAGCCGCATTTACCATCCGGACAAGCACCTGGACCCGGAGAGCAAGACGAAGGCGGAGCTCATGTTCAATCGCACCAAGCGCGCCTACGAGGTGCTCTCGGATCCCCACCAGCGGGCCATCTACGACTCCGTGGGCGAGAAGGGGCTGCGCACCGAGGGCTGGGAGATTGTCCACCGGACAAAGACGCCCGCCGAGATCCGGGAGGAGTACGAGAGGCTGGCGGAGGCGGCTGCCGAGCGGCGTCTGCAGCAGAGGACGAATCCGCGCGGCAACATCACCATCAACGTAAATGCCACGGAGATCTTTGCGCCGTACGACGACACGGAGATGCCGCGCGTAGAGATCGGCTCGATGAGCATTGCCCAGTCCATTGAGGCGCCGGTCACGCGCAAGGACATGATCATCATGAGCGGCAACCTGTACTCCTCCAATGGCAACGGCAGCGGTGGCTTCATGGTGGCCGGACGACGGCTGCTAAACAAGGGCTGGCTGGAGATCTGTGCCGGAGCAGGCAATGGCTTTCTGTTGGGCCTCAAGGGTAGCTTCTATCATTTCCCAATCGCTGCTTGTAGACTGATAGATTGATTCCCTTCTCCTGCAGGTGGCCGCACCCTTACCCAGAAGCTAACACTGAACGGAGGCACCAATTTGAACTTCCGGGACCAGGGAGTGATACCTGCCTTGTTTTCCACGCTGGCCGTGCAGCTGGACAAGCACACGGTGGGCAGCCTGACGCTGAATGCCGGGGCGCAGTCCTCCATGTCCACGCAGATAGATCACTCCAAGGAGGAGTACTCGCTGAGCTCGTCCTTTGTGATTGGAACGCCGCACATCTACTTTGGTCTGTCCTACACCCGCAAGCTAATGGAGAACGAGATGAAACTGAAGCTTGCTGCCAAGTAGGGAGCTTAGAAAGTGAGCCAAGGTTGGATTATTAACAAAAATATATTTTTCAGAGTGGGAACCTTCGGCTTTATGGGCGAGTATGGCGTGGAGAAAAAGGTCTCCAAGTACAGCTCAGTGACGGCCACGGTCTCCATTGGCGTGCCTTCTGGTGTCATACTCAGATTCAAGTGAGTTTCCAGCTTCATTAAGTTTTGTGTGCTCAAAGTAATCATCTGTTTTATCCCTCAGAATACTGCGTTCAAATCAATCGTACGTGTTCCCCATTCACCTGAGCGAAGAAATTGTGCCCGCTGCCGTTTTTTATGCCTCAGTGACGCCGGTCATCGCGTGGTTCATCATCAAAAAGACTGTCATGGATCCCATGGAGGCGGAGCGCAAGAGCATCGAGGTGGAGCGGACGAAGCGACAGAATGAGCAGCGGCTGACGGCCAAGCGACAGGAGGCGAGTGCCGCCATTCATCTGATGCAGAGAACGTACAACCGGATCATGACCGAGGAGCTGGAGCGGACGGGTCTGATTGTGACGCGAGCTGTTTATGGCTGCACAGTGGAGGGCAGCAGCCAGTTCAAGCCCGAGCAGTCGCTGGACGTCACCATACCCATTCAGTGCCTGGTCAAGGATGGAACCCTGCAGCTGTACGAGTCCTCCAAGGTGAGTTTTGAAGCGATTTGATTACATTTTCGGAATCTTAACTGTGTTAATCTCTTACAGAGCGACTTGCCCGGCTTCTATGATCCAAGCATCGGCGAAGAGAAAATCCTACGCATCGAGTACACCTACCAGAACCAGTTCAAAGTGATCAACATTAAGGACAACGAGGGGCTGCGTTTGCCATTGCCAGGATAGCTAGGATTGATTGCCAGCAATTAGTATAAATCATCAGTTGTGTTTGTAACTTGTTTTTATTCTTGATAGAAAGCAAAGACCCATTCCCAGGACATGGGGCATGTATTTCCCCCCAATTTACAAATGCCACTCAGAAACTCGCTAGTTTTTGGGGATACTTAACAGATCCAAAGCGCGCAATAAACAAGAGAAAACTATGAAAATTACATTTTATTAATGCAATTATTTAGTTAATATATTTTTCTTTATCTGAGATAAACTGAAATGTAGCTTATAATTCAAAATTTAAATATTTGTAATTAAAATAAACTTTTTTACGTCTTAGAGATGGGAATTTCAAATTGGGTTAACTATCGGCTAATACTTTAAGGGCAACCCTTATATTTGTGAGATAAATATGGTTAAGGTACCGTTATTTTACGTTTGAAAAGGTGTTTTGTTTTTCTATTGTTCATATTTAATAAATAATATTCAAATAAAATATAATATCAAGTAATTTTCGGTGCAAATACAAATAAACAAAAATCTTCAAAATTTATCGACTTATTTATCGTTAAGCACTCCTCACTGCTCACTAATCTCGCCCACCACTAGTGACCGTTTATTGTATATTTAGTACTATGGTATATTTTGAAGCTGAAATTGACGCGAAAGCACGGTAAAGGTATGATGCAATTCGTGGACCATGTTCCTGTTCACAAAGGCGAATCTCATACGCATTTTGGCCGGCGCAATATGCTTGTTGCTGGTGCTTAACTTTGTGGGCTTCCGAACCGACGGAGCCAGCGGCACCTCCCTCAGCAAGCTAAGGTTAATATTGGAGAGATCCGATAAGGTATGGTGCTCAGGTGCTAATTACTCACTCCCTGCAGCATTCGGCGCGTGCACAAATATGCGCATATCTTTGGGAACGCCAGCAGTAGCAGCAGCAATGGAGGAAGCTCCGCCAGGCTGCCAGCAGCTCCGCTTGCTCTGTCCAAGGAGAGGGAGCAGGAGAAGGAGCGGGAGCTGGGACTGCACGGTGCACCCAACTCCACCTTAATGACTGTGATTGCGATTGCAAACTTTACTTCCATTCCACAAGACTTGATGCGTTTCCCGCTGAGCACGCACAAACCGCTGCCAACGTTGGGACAGAAATCCACTTCCGCCCTCCTCCTAGCCAACTGCACTGATCCCGATCCCCGCGATGGTGAGCTTGAATTTACGTGACACTATCTACTCAAGCTAAGCTAATTATTTCCTGCAGGTGGACCCGTCACTCCCAACACCACTCTAGAATCTTTGGATGTAATCGAGGCCGAGCTGGGACCACTGCTGCGCCCTGGCGGCGCCTTCCAGCCGGACAATTGCAATCCGCAACACCATGTGGCCATTGTGGTGCCCTTCCGCGATCGCTATGCCCATCTGTCCGTCTTCCTGCGCAACATCCATCCGTTCCTCATGCGCCAACGCATCGCATATCGCATCTTTATTGTGGAGCAGACGAACGGCAAGCCGTTCAATCGGGCCGCCATGATGAACATTGGTTACTTGGAGGCCTTAAAACTGTATCAGTGGGATTGCTTTATATTCCACGATGTGGACTTGCTGCCACTGGACGATCGCAATCTGTACAATTGTCCACGTCAGCCGCGGCACATGTCCGTGGCGATAGATACGCTGAATTTTCGGTGAGCTCAACGCGGAACACAGATAAGATGGGACGGAAAGAGGTCGTATAATAATTTGGTTGCTTTGTTTTTTCATTGCAGGTTGCCTTATCGATCCATTTTCGGCGGTGTGTCCGCCATGACGCGTGAGCACTTTCAGGCGGTGAATGGGTTCTCCAACTCATTTTTCGGCTGGGGCGGCGAGGACGATGATATGTCCAATCGGCTGAAGCATGCCAATCTATTCATATCAAGGTATCCCGTCAACATAGCCCGCTACAAGATGCTCAAGCATCAAAAGGAGAAGGCCAATCCCAAGCGGTTAGTCAGAAATTCTAATCTTTCGAGTGCGAAACTTATATGTATCCTTTCATTTAGCTATGAGAACCTGCAGAATGGCATGAGCAAGATAGAACAGGACGGCATCAACTCGATCAAGTATGCCATTTATAGCATCAAGGAGTTCCCGACCTTCACTTGGTATTTAGCTGAGCTAAAGAACTCCGAGCGCAAGAGCTAGCCTGTGACGGAATGTGCAATATGCAGTATGTACAAAGGACAACATTACTTTCACGAACATAGTCTCTTTTTAAATAGAAGAACAAGATTAGGGGGCCAGCCCCTCCTACCTTATATATATACATATATATAGACACACATATTGTGTAATATGGTAGCAAGTCCAAGTAACTATACTCGTAGTACATATACTTTTTAATCCAATCCATCATTTAGCTTCGATTCGTACTCGACAGAAAGCCAGTATAAGAACTCGTCTCTCCGTAGCAATAATCCTAACGTTCCACTTCTCAACAGTGCTCAATGATACTTATTATATATACTCTTTCGTTTGTTTGTTATTTTGTTTACCTTTTTGTTTTTGTGTTTTGTTTACTTTTGTATTTAATCAGACTTCTCGAAAAAAAAAGACATACCTAACACCTACACTCCTTCAAGGTGAAAATGTAGATATTACTTTTGTGATATGCAAATTGTTATTCGATCAGAACCGATTTATACCAAAATAAAGAACTTTTACTATACCAAAAGCTAGAGTTGTTTCCCTGTCCATTCATTCATTCAAAAAGGTCATTGCTTCTTCGTTTGTTAGATCTCGTTTTTTTGTTTTTATTATTATTAATTTTATGGTTACTACGTGTATTAGAGGATAGTATGTATGGCTCCATAACGGCTGCTTTGCCTTTTAAGTGGCAGCTTATATATGGTTTATATGATTAGTCGGGGTTTTCGGGGGCGCTGGCGAAACGAATAATATATATAGTAGGGGGTAATGGCGAGGGGAATTGGATTCCGCATGGCTCATTTATTAGTGTTTTGGCATTACAGTTAAAACAAATTGGCAATCGAGTAACTTTTCTGGGCATCTTTACTGGGCATCAAAAATAAATGCTTGAGCAACGAAATTTGCAAAACCGGATCCGAGAATAAAAAGAGAAGTATAACAACAACGACGCGGGGGCTTCACAAATTATATACATAGACAATAAAGTACGTAACATATAGATATATAGACACAACACACATGTATGTAGAATTTACGCAACCAATTGGCAGGCTAAAAAGTACCCAATAGAAGTTAGACGACGTGTATAGTAGAGAGAGCAATTAGAGCAGGGCAGGATTTAGCGTTAGAATATTAGAAGAACCTATGTACAAGTTACGATACGATCTTTCTACATGATGGAGCAGGGCATGGCACAGCAGAGGGGCAGGCACACGGGCACCACGGCGCCACCGGACTTGGTTTTCGTCTTTGACTTTGAACCGGACTCGTACTCGTACATTCCAGAGCCCTTGGCCCAGCGACCCTGCAGAGAGTATTTTTATAAGTAATGATACATCAGGAATAAGACGACTTAAGACTCACCCCAGAAGCGGATCCAGCATGCATCTCCTCGCGCTTCATCACAATGGTATCATGTCCTGGCGGATAGTACACCTCCTTGCCGGCCTTGTTAACCGATGGCACATGCTGCTGGTTGGGCGAGGCCACAGCGGTTTCGATTTCACGCTTACGCACCGGCGTCTCGATATCCCCGCGATCCACATGGTCAGTGGTCTGGAATAGCGAAAGATAAGGGGTAAGTGAACTTCATGGAGGGGCCACAAAAAGTAACAAAAAGCTGATTAGATCTTATCGTTTACTAACTTAACAACAGAGAGTTCTTAGAAAAGTGAAATCAAATCGTTTATGGTGCTAACCATAAAGCTTTTATCGGCTAATAATTCAGTAGGAACTTTATTTTTATTGCTATATCAATGGTTGGAACTTTATTTTTATTGCCATATCAATGGTGTAAATCACTAACTACTTTTATGGAGCGTTTTGTTTACAAACATTACTATCTCTGAGTTATCGTTGGCACTGGAGGCAAGCCAACTAAGCCCCTAAAAGCTTTGATTTACTATAATTATATTTAGTTAAGGCTTAAATGAAATGAAAAGTACTTAAAAATACGGTAATATATTTGATATATCTTCTAGTGTACCGAGTTTCTAAATTTTTAAAACTTTATCAATCCTATATTCAAATACTGTTTAATATTATAATTTAAAACCTTTTCTTAATTAATCTTATATTTATACTCTTACCGTTGAAAAGGACTGCATCAGATCATCCACACGCTGTGGCGGATTACCGTTCACCGGATACTCGACACCATCCACAGGGAATGGCGATGGTGAGCCGTAGTCCGGACCACGTCGGTTGTTCGTGTTGGTCGTCGAGGAGTATTTGTAGCTGTACGTGGATGTATTTGGCGGATATCCATTGCCATTTGGCGACTGTGGATACGCATTGTTGGGCGGCAGCTGCTTAAGCGGAGCGGATTGCGGCTCATAGGGACCCACACCGTTGGGTGGACCATGGATGCTGTTCACCGTATTCGAGGTCTCCGTCTCCTTGTAGTAATAGCGATTCACTCCCGGCTGCAATGGCGGACTGTGCGGTCCTCCGTAGTTGGGACTGTGAGCCGGACTGTGCGGTGGATAGCGCTGCTGCTGCTGTGTTGGTGGCAACTCATTGATCGTGTTCACGTGATCCGTCTTGTGGATATTGTAGATGACGGTACGATTGCCGGGTGGTGTACCCGCCGGACCAGATCCCAGGGGCAACTGACGCGGCTGGGGACTGACGCCACGCGTGGTGGTCTCCTTGTGCTCACGGATCTCGTACGACTGGTTGGTGACCAAGGGGCGATCGTTGGGCTTGTTCAGCGTGGAGTAGCTCTCCGTGTTGTAGACGACCGTCTGTGGCACATGCGACATGTGCGGGATCGGTGAGAGCTGCGAGAAGTTCTGGCTGGAGGTGTTGTGGCTCTCGTGGAGCTTGTAGCTGCTGCTCAGCGTATTCGAGTTGTTGAGCGTATTGGTGTGAGTGCGGTTAATGGTGCTGGTGTTGCTGCCGGGCCCAGTGGCCGGGATCTCGTACGTGTAGGTCCGCACCGTGGTGGTAACCTTAGTGCCCGGAGCGGGCAGGATGCCATCGCTCAGGGCGATGTCCTGCAGCTCCTTGTCGATGGTGGTGCCGCTGTTCAGAGTCTGGATGGTGCTAGTGGTGGTTCCCGGCAGCAGCTCCACGTTGTTGTTCACAGTGCGGCTGCTCTCATAAATCTTCTTGCTCTCGTACTGACCACCGACAGGGGAGTGGGCTGAAATTTAAAGGATATTTTATTGTTAATAATAAATATGGGAATTTAATTTATAGAAGGACTTACCCAGCGTGTAGGGCTTCTCCTTGGTCTGGTAGTCGTCGCGCTTCAAGCTGGAATACTTGGCCGTGGACTGCAGAGTGCTGTAATCGGTGGGATTGAAGGTCTCCACATCATCGATGAAGGGCTGCTGGCCCCCAGAGCCCGAATGTTTGGTGGTCTTGACCACACGCGTAGTCCTAGTCACAGTGCCCGAAGGATCAGTGCGTTCACTATGCAATTTTTTGATTAAAAAAAACATTAGAAATGACTGGAAATAGTATTGAATTATTCAAACTTACAGCGTTCTATAGGATGTGCCATTGCTGGGGAGGAGATCGCGATCTCTGGTGCTGATCTGGCGCTCCTGCTTCAGATCCTCCAGCAAGGCATCCAACTGATCAATGTTCTGGTCGGGGGTCTTGCTCTGATAAGACAAACTGTTGTCGCCAGAGCTTGAGTATTGATAGGAGGACTTCTTGTAGGCATAGTTGTTTTTGTCACTCTAAATAAATTGAAGAATAATTAATCGTGATATTATAAGTAAAGGACTCAAACTTACCCTGCCCCATTTGGAGGGCTTGTTGTCCCTTGACGTGGATGAGTAATTTTCCGAACTGCTCGAGTACTGCATTTCCAATTAGTTTTTGTGCTGAAACGGAAATCATTCATAAATTATTCAAATGCTACGTGTGAGTAACTCAGGCGAGTCGTGGGTGTCTGCGAGACACGTAATCACAGATAGATTCTGACCCCGCATGGCAGGTGAATTCGATATCTGTTTTAGTTTCAAGGCGGTTTGACAGAATCCCAAGTATTTTTTCTATCCACCCACGCAACTACCATATAAAAATGGCCGCATTCGGCATTCTGAAGTGAGAACTTTTGGCGCATTAATGGAGGCTTAAGTCATCTGAAGTGGGCATCACTCGAGCACACAAAGCACGGCATGGAATTGGAATGCCAAACAACAATGAGCACAGCCGGGTGAAGGAGGAGGAGGCTGTCCATCCGAAGATGAAATGCTCTGGAAGGTGGCAGAAGAGTTCTGCCCAAAGGTCGGATTATCGCGGATCTTCGGGTTTGGTCTTTTAAGTCTGGGACTTTACTAAGTTCTTGAGAATAAATCCGATAAACAGTACAATTTTGGTTTGAGTTTTAAGAAATATTTTAAAACACATTTGGAGAGTAACAGAATTATCGGTTTTTGGGTTTTTACCGAAAACGTAATCAGTTTTTGGTTGCTCTTTAAAACGACATAATCTGCATTTTTAAATGAATTTGAATTAGAACAAAAATTGAACAGTTGGAAACAAATCTTTACTAGTGACAGCAACCTAACAATTGTAAATAATATTTTTAACATCTATTTCCAAGAAATACGGTGAGGCTATAAATGTCTAAAATTTACATTCTAAATAATAAAACCTGTAGTTACATCGAAAATAAACTTGTCTTCCCATAAATAACCGACTTAACTGATTTTTAAAGTATTCAATTAACTCGAATAAGCTTAAAATTGTTCAGTTCAAAATTTAAGGTCAAAAAATTTGTTTTATTTTTAATTATTCATTTAAAAATATTTTGAAATAGTTTTAATTTGATTTATTGTATTTTTTATTTGTTCGTTTTTTCCTGAAAGTTATATATTTTATAAATATAAATAAATATCTTTTAAATTTCTTTTTGAAAGATTGGAACCCTTTAAATCTTAATACCCTTTGTTAGAGAATCCTCCAAAAAATTGCATGCATTGATTTTCAGAACTGGCACAAAAACAAACACCAACAAACACACACACATACACTCTCACGCGGAACAAAAATAAAAGGCAAAGCACAAGGCAAAAAGTCGAAATTTCAATGTCAAACTGGTTTTCACTTTCGGCGTGTCCTTAAACTCCTTTTTTGTCTGGGTGCATATGTATGTACATATGCATGTGTTTAATGTGGGGGAATACAATACAAGTATGTGTTCAGTTCGGCTTAATTTGTTTTTGCGACTGCCTTAACGATTTTCAGCGATAACCTTGGGGAGAGAGATAGAGAGACAGAGAGATGGGATGATGCAAAATGCGAGAAGAGTACAGGGGAGAAGCACACAAGGATGACCGTTCGTTCCGTTGATGATGTCATCAGGCGAGACATAAAGCTTTTCGTTTCTGACAGCAACTGCATTAAACGTCAACGAAACGTAACTCTGAACTGGCTTAAGTAATCAAATCAAGGCGACGAAGCTAAATAAATCACCTTTGAATGGGGGATCTGGGGAATCTGATGGATACTGCGCGCCATATGGTCAAGCAGAACTAGCAGAGACTAATAACGAGGCATGATAACCTCACGTAAGCAAAATACACGCATAAAATAGCATAATATAAATAAAAGGCCAAATCTAATTGATGCCGCCGCCTGCTCTGTCCCTGTCTCTCTGTCTCACTCTCTGTGTCTCTTTCTCTCCCTCGCAACCACCCACCGATCATAGCACGTTTTTAGCCGTTTCTCCTGGGTCTCGCTTTTTGGCGACAATAACAAAACAACGACGAGAGAGAGAGAGAATAAATTTGCGGAGAGAAATAGATGGGGAGCAGAGCGCGTGTTTTGTTTTTGCATATGTCACACACACATAGATGCTAACTCAAACACAACACATGGACACAGGTCAAAAATGATCTCATGTACGCCGATCGGATCGAAGCTCTGCGGAAACATGTTGCTGTCTGCCTGGAAGTTTTTTGAGCTAACATTAACCCTTAGCGTGCTAACGGGACGTATACGTGATGCGATGGAGTTACTCCATTTTAATAAAATTTAATTCACTTACAAATGCAATATTTTATTTCTGTTAAAATAGTTATCAGCATAAGTTTATTTGTATCGATAAACACGAGTAATTATGTCTTTATAAAGTTTAATGTTCCTTGTTTAGGTAAGAAGTAGAAAACAACATAATATTACGTATACGCAGTATAATATACAAGAGGCAAAACACTATAAATAAATATGTAATTATTATTAAGACCTTTCCAAGACCTAATGAAATGTTTTAAAAAGCATGAAAATATTTTTCGAAAACAAAACATTTTGTTGCTCTTGTTGAAAACAAAAGTAAATATTTGAGTGGTCGTTTCCACAGAATTTTATGGGTTTTGGAAACGGCAAGAATGATTAATCATTTTGTTTTTCATACTTTGCTTTGGGAAATGCATTTTAATAACCCTAAAAGATTTTGTCATTTTACGAAACGAAAAATTATAAATTCAGCTGCCAAAATAATATATGTATATATATACATATCTTGATGCTTTAATTAAATGCATAAAAAATAAACATACTGTAAAATTTTAAAGCTAAACAGATATACGTTGTATGCCTAATAATAAAGTATCTGGCGCTCCGAGGGTTAAACTGTATACTATAACAATTATTTTGTCAAAAACATCTAATTAAAATCCCGTATCGCATGATCGTATGCTAATTTTATACTTTGTTGTTTCATTATAAGGGTGCGAAGGTTTAATTTGGACAGAATAATTTTAATTGACTGATCAAATTTCCATTATTATTATTATTTTCCATCTTGACTTGTTGTACTGAAATGTATCTCGAATTTCTTTTCATAAAATAAAAATCGAATTGGAGTACGAGTCTTCCTTGGCATTCCTTGGGTTAACTAATTGGAGTGGGCGTGGTTTTTGGTAGGGGAGAATATCGCTCTGATCTGCGATCGCTGTGAAATGCCAGAGATCGCATACGTAGGCAATGAATGGCAAACATATCGTAAAATAAACAAATCGCCAAAGAACGAGTTTGAAAATGGGCGAAAAAAGCGAAGGTGTTGTTTTGTCGTTGTCGTCGTCGCCGTCGCCGTTCTGTTGTTAAAAAACCGAAAATCCGAAAACGAAAACGTAGGCGAAATTTAATGTCTATATATGCGTCTATTATGTACTATATAGGCAATGTATCATTATCTATATGTGCTTCTAGCACGAGTGTCTGTATGTCTGTGTATCTTTGTATCTGCTGAGTTGCCAATTTGCGGCACCCACACAATACGAGAGCAACATACAACACAGTCGACGAGTTCAAGCCAAGCGGACATAAACAAGCTAACGACGCCGTTTGAACTTGGCTAATTCAAACGAAAGTTTAGGAGATACACAGATACAGCTACACAGCTACCGATACAAGCGAATTTCCGAAACACTTTTCCTTCGGACTTTTGCCGTGTATATGAAAACAAATAATTCTATTTATAGTTCACTGCCACTGTTCTTTCAATTTGAATACTGCGCCGTCTGTTTTCGGTTCCGCGAGGCAAATAAATCGAGTGTACATGAATCATCTGGCCAAGAGAAGCGCTATAGCGCTACGCCACAAGATAGAAGATACACACATTTCTTTTTAGGATGCGTTTTTCTGCCTTTTTCACAAATTTCACCTCAAAAAAGCGAGTACTTCTGCCACACGACGACACGTAGGGAAAACTCGTTTGCGCTGGTGTTTGTGTGTGCTTTTATTTTCTGAGCTCCTCTTTCCAGTTCAATAGACGAAATCAGCCCACTCACTCACTCACACGCTCTAACACACACACTCGCTCAATCTCTCTGGCTCGCTCTTGTACGCATAATTGCAGCACTCACTGTGCACTTTTCCAAAACTCCAAAAACGCAGTTGTTGCTGTTGTTGTTGTTGCGGCTGCTCACTGGAAATGGTAAGGAGAAAACTCGGTGGGCTTGTGTTTGTTTTTTTGATGTATTAGTGTTATTCGATTTCGATCCAAGCACTATTGTAACGGTATATCGCGCAGTGTAAGAGGTTGTGAGTCTGTTAACGGAATTCGGATCTTGACGCGTCGCTAGCTCGTGCAGTACTGACGAAATCCGCACTTGCCATGCCACAACCTATCCAACGATCCCCCATACGATCCCCCAATCAGTGTTGCCCGCACAGCTTTTTTTCTTACAACTTAGGATAAGTATCTCGGGGATATTTAAAAAATGTGTTGTTTTTGGTTATTTAAGAGTTTTAAGATTGTTTATAACAAACAGTTGTTAAAAAGTGTGGTAAGTAAAGGAACATTTTGAAATATGTATGGTTTTCTTGGACATTCCTGTAAAATTCTTGAATTTTACAAAGGCTGAAGGATTTTGTAACATTACAGATAGTAAAATTATATCTTAAACCTTAATTTTTTTACTAAAATTGTCCAAGAAAAACATAAAAAAAACAATAGTTTACAATAGTAACGTTACAATAACAATAGTAAAAGTTACTATATCTTATTTACTTGTTATTTAGCTTTTTTACAGTCTCATCCGAAGACGAATCTCGGACCTGTTCGCCGCCACAGAGCATCTCGCCGCGTTTCTCAGTTGCCAAAGCTTAGCAAGAGCTTTGCTCTCTTTAACTAATGCTAATTGATCAAATAATAGAGAGAACGAGGTACAGTCGCCAGTGTGATAACGAATTTAAAATACACTTTTGGAACTCACTATAAGTTTTTTGTAATTTAAAAAGGTTAATTACTGCAGCATTAATGTTTTAAAAGAGATTTATGATTTTCAGTTAAAAGTTGTAACGTCACACATTTGATATATTACGTCTTCATTTGTTATATTTAAGTTTTTTTAATTATTTTAAATGTATAGGTCTGAGCTAGTTCTCCAAATTCACTGCGGATTTGACTTACAAATCACGTTCCGAGCAGGTTTTAATTAGCATGGTCTTAAGTCCACAAAAGAAATTTAGCAAAGCAACTTTTGATATATATTGGCAAATTATCCAAAAATTTGTTTATCCCGTTTGCTTTTGAGTTTTATTAAACTGCTTGAATAAGTCTTTAAAATTGTTATACAAATAAGCTGCAGTATGAGCTCCATTAAAAAAAAAACCCAAGTCTGATTCGAAAAAGCTCATCCACAGATCCTCCCCCTTTAACCCCCCCCCCCCCACCCCGCCAAATTGAACCACAAATAAAAAGCGTTCTCGTTCGTTTACTCGATACAAAAGAGTCAAGTGTTTTCCATTTTTATTCACTCGTATTGCGGTTGCGAAGTCCATTTTTAAGGTGATCATTGATTGATTGATTCTGTGTTATTAGTTGATAAGCTTTTTTATAAAAAACAAGGACCGATAATGGCGGTTACAACTGAGGCGAGCAGCAGTTACGTTAAAATTACGATACTTAAGATAAACACAAGCGCCTGGGGTTCCGTTCCGTTGCTCATTCTAATCCTTGGCGGGCACCTCGATGACTCGCGGCTTGTCGATGATGCGGGCGGTCTTGTTGCCCTTCTCGACGATGCCAATGATCCAGGCCTGGTAGCCCTCCTGCTTCTCAATGTCCTTGCAATAAGCGGCGGCCTGTTCGCGCGGCAAGCAGATCAGCAATCCGCCGGAGGTCTCCGCAGAGTGTCCCTGCAGGAGCTGGAACATGTTGCCGCAGGCCTTGGCCACTGCGGCCATCTTAGCGATGACCGGCAGGTTGTGGATGACAAAGGACACATCCTTCTTCTGGTGAGCGGCCAAAGTTTGAGCGTGACCCAGCAAACCGAATCCAGTGATATCGGTGGCCCCATGGGCATTGTACTTGTGCATAAGACGAGCGGCGACGCGGTTCAGGCGCGACATGGAGTTCATGGCGCGGTGGTAGGCCTTCCTCACATCCTCCTCGGACACCACCAGCTTGATGCGATTCCAGCGCTCCGGCTGATCGATCCATTGGTGGGCATTCACCGCCACCTGCGTTCCCAGCGGCTTGGTCAGCACCAGGACATCGCCGACGACGGCGTTATCCGGCACAATGTACTCGTTGGGCTGGCAAATGGTCGACGCCACTCCACCGATGGTGCACCAAGGATTGACAACGCTCTGACCGCCGGTAACAGTGGTTCCCGCCTCCAAGGCGGAGTCCTTGAAGCCGCGCATAATCAGCGGAATGACCACATCGCGCTCCTTCTCGGTCATCTTGGTGCTGACCGCCAGCAGCATCAGCATGTTGTCGCAATCGGTGACGCCCATGGCGTACAGGTCGCTCAGCACGTTGGCGCAGGCAATCTTGCCCATCATGTAGGGATCATCGACAATTGGATAGAAGAAGTCAGTGGTCTGCACCAAGCAAAGGCCGCCATGTCGCAGCGGGATAACGGAGCAATCCAGACCGATGCCAATCCGGGGAATGGCCACGTTGAGGAACTGCGGCTCCTGGTCCTGAGCGGAGTAGTCCTGCTGCAGAGCGGACACCAGCTTGGAGAGCACATCCTGCGGCACCTTGCAGCCGCGTCCCTTGAGGTCGGCAAACCGCGTTAGGCGGAACGATGCATCCAAATCGTGGGCCGTAGGATCGAAGGGACGACGCAGCTCGGCGTCACCGCCGCCATGCAGCTCCAAGTGGGCCGAGTTCAAAACATCAGCGGCGTAGCTCATCTTTTTGTTTTCTCTAGAACTGGGGAGGGAAAACAGAAACGATTAATTTGATAATCGAAGCTAATCTACGCACTTTTGCCGCGCAACAAAAACATAATGACACCGCATACAGCGAGTAACTCGCGTTCTCCCCGGGCACGAATACCACAGCAGGCAGACGTGTATGTACACGGATTTTCTGGTCAGTATGCGTAGCGCGGCCTCTGATTGGCTGTCGCCGCGATGGCGGGCAAAACGGGCGAAGTCAGTATTTCTCCCCGTTGGCGAGGCTAGGAACGTGAACAATGCCCACTCACTTCAATTGCAAAATGCCAAAATAGTGTAAGGCCCTCCCGCGCTTTTCGAGCGTGAACGTGAACACAACTAATTAACTCACCGAATGCACTTACGTTTGCTTGTGCGGATGTACAATGGGAATTGTAGGGGCCGTCAGCAATTTTTATTTATTTTTTGCGCCTGGATTTGCTTTAACAACGAGCGAGCTGTCACAACAGGGTTGCATTCGCGTGTGCGGGCGCACCGATAGGCGGCTACTATCGAATCTTTTGGGCGGGGCTGCCAACTCGCTGCAAACCTATCGATGAAAATTCGCGCCGAAACAGGAAAATTGTTAAAAATAATACATTAATATGTTAATTATGGCTAATAAACAAGGCAAACTGTTTGGTGAACATGATAGACGCATGCTGACCTTGGGCGGGTCTGCGAATCAGCCAGAAATCACCGGAGCGGGAGTCTTGAAAGAGAGCACGCAGCAAGAAAGAGCAAAAGAGTGGACCGAAAACCTGTTGAGCTGCGCCAGCAGAGAGAAAAGTAAAAGTGAGCAGAGGGAAACATTAAAATATTTACCTTTGTTCGCGGAACTGCAATGTTTATTAACGCGCAGCCTGGCAATTGTAACTATTGAAGCGGAAAGTACTGTAATTAAGGTATTTAAGTTGCAGAAAGACTGAACATACAAAAGACTTTAGCAACAAACTTGGTTTCTAGTTGCTACTTGCCATGGGCTAAATTGGATCGCTGACGACACCTTAAAACATGATTCAGCTACGCCTGCGCAGTCTCGTTCTGCTGCACTTATTGGCCGTGGCCAGCTCGGAGTATGTGTACGGCGAACCCGAGTTCAAGTGTCCCAAAAAGTGAGTTTTTACACTATAAAAACAAGTATTATCTTTATTTATTAATATATTTCAACAGATCCAAGGCCTTGTACCCCTGCGAATGCATAAAGGGCAGCGACAGTGGCATCTATGTGCGCTGCGAGAATACCAATTTGGCCACTCTGTCGGTGGCCCTTCAGAACTTGGCCTCTTTTCAGTTGCCCATCGAGGAGCTGACCATTTATAGGGGTCATATTGGTAAGAATCTACCTCTTAGCAGTTAAATATATTTGTATACTCACCAAAATCGTTCACCAGCTCGTCTCTATGGTCCTTTGTTTGCCCATATCAAAGCACGTTTGCTGATTATTGAAGAGACTCCTATAACCACCATTGATGATTATGTCTTTTATGGCGTTAACAACACTTTGGAGCAGCTGCATTTGCTGCGCACGAATCTAAGTCATGTGGGAAAACTGGGATTTGGCGTAAGAACCTACAGAACTACCCAAAAAACATTACAAACTTAACATTCCGAAATCCCCACTAGATTCTCGGCAAGACCACGCAACTGGTGATCGATGGCCATGCCCTGGAACAGCTGCCCAAGGATCTCTTTGCTGGCCAGGAGATCACCAACAGTTTGGGCATCATGCGGCTGACCAATGGTGTTCTGAATGATCTGCCCATAGAGACCTTTCAGCCGTTGCGAAAACTCAAAACCCTCGATTTGCACGGGAATCAGCTGGAGAACCTAAAACGGAATCAGTTCAAGAACCTTAGGGAGCTGGAGGTGCTGGATATAAGTCACAACAGGATCAAGAAACTGGAGGCGCAGCATATATCCGATCTCACAAAGCTGGGCTGGTGCAATGTCTCGCACAATGCATTGAACGAGCTGAGTCGAGGCACCTTTGCCCGAAACTCGGTGCTAAAAGTGCTCAATTTGTCGCATAATAACATTGCCAAATTGGATGCCAATAGCTTCAGGGGAATGCGCTTTCTGCGGCGACTCTTCCTCAGCGATAATGCACTTACGGATATTGGTCGAGGGACGTTTGGCTCGATAGCTCGCATCGGAACGATCGATTTGGCGCGCAATAAGCTGACGAAAGTGGAGTTTCAAATGTTTACCCAAATGAACTACGTGGAGGTGAGTTCTGAGATCGCATAAAAACCTCGTTAGATCTTGAAAGATTACTCTAATTCTAGTTGCTCGATCTGGCGGAGAATAATATTACCAAAATCGAGAAGAACTCATTCAAGGATATCTATCAGGCTGTGATTAATGTCTCGCACAATGCCCTGGAGCTTATAGAAACGGCGGCCTTTGAGAACTGTGTTAACATCACGACCCTTGACCTGTCGCACAATCGCTTGGCCAACTTTTCACGGCGCAGCTTCGATGAGACCACCTTTGCCTCCACTTTCCAGCTGAGCTACAACAACTTGACTAATTTAGCTCAGGTAATTCTTAACGATTTTTACTTAAAAACTGCTTACTAATCTTTGTTTTATTTTCCAGATTCCAATTCAGAATATGACAGGTTTGAGAGTGCTGAATGCCTCGCACAACAACATCGCTGAGATACCAAAAAACTGTTTTCCCAAGCTCTACGAGCTGCACACCATTGACGTTTCGCACAACAACATTTCGAGCATATTTAATGGAGTTTTCCAAACTTTATTCTCACTGCGTTCCCTCGATTTGAGTTACAACAGCATGCGGGAGATCAAGTCATCCACTTTTGGCACTTTGCCGACTCTTTTGGAGATGGATCTGAGCCACAATGGACTGGTTAACATAGTGCGGGGCTCCTTGGCCAAGTTGACTAGCCTGCGGCAGCTGTACTTGAATAATAACCAGTTGGACAAGCTCTTCCAGCTGCCCATCTCCTTGAATGAGTTGTACTTCAGCCATAACATGCTGAGTGAAATACCAGCGGGCACTTGGCCGGTGATGAATGCACTGATCTATCTGGATCTTAGTCACAATCAACTGGGCGATAGTCTGAATGGGCAGAGCTTCACAGGATTGCTGGTGGTGCAGCGTTTGAAGCTGCAAAACAATGGCATTAGCCGGCCGCCCTTGGAGGCGGTGGCTGTCATGTCAACGCTGCAGTATTTGTACTTGGAGGTGAGGAGATTAACTATGATTTGTCTAAAGATAAACTAAATAAATAATTGTTTTTCAGCACAACAACATTACCAGTCTGGAGCGCAGCGCTTTTGGCAAGCTGCCCGTTCTCTTCGAGTTGAATCTGCATGGTAATCAAGTCAAGGACATAAGGTAAGAGGTCATAATCCACTTATATCCTGCTTTCTCATCACATTTCCTTGTATTTCTCCAGCAAGCGAGCCTTCGAGGGCCTGCTGCAGTTGCTCACATTAAACTTGTCGTCCAATGGCATTCAACAGCTGCAGAATGACATATTCATTGGCCTGCCTTCGCTGCGAACTCTCGATCTGTCGCACAATTTGCTCTCCAAGTTGGATAACAAGACCAACGGTGTCTTAGATGACTTGCTGAGTTTGGAAACTTTGAATTTGAGCCACAATCGCATCAGCTTTGTGACCAAAAAGACCTTCCCATCGCATCAGTATATACCTTATAACTTGAGGAATCTGGACCTGAGCTACAATCAAATGCCAGTGCTAACTTACGACATCACATTTGGAACGAAGAAACTGTATAACTTGGATGTGTCTCACAACCAGATCAACGATCTGAGACGCGGAGTTCTCTCCAACTTTACTTCGCTTCAAAAACTGAATATGTCCCACAATGAGCTCGCAAATCTCGCCTCCGAGGAGCACATCTTCGATCTGCCGCAGAACCTGAGCAGCTTGGATTTATCGCACAACCAAATTTACCATTTACCGTTTGCCAATATTGTGAAGGTCAATAGTTTGACATTTGTGGATTTGTCCAACAACAGTTTGGAGGATTTCCCGCCCTCGATAGTGCGCAAAATGCGGAATGGTAGCCAGGTGCTTTTGGCTGGGAATCCCCTGCACTGCGGCTGCAACACGCGACCGCTGAAGTACTTTATGCTGCAGCAAACGTGGCCAAGTGAGGATTTGCAGGGCATTCACTGCCGCACTCCAGCAGCGATCAAGGACAAGCAGTTGCTTTCCCTAGAGGATGAGTACCTGCACTGCGCCGAGGACGAGCGGGAGATGTATTCGGGTGTAGACTACGAGCAGCTTACCGATGTCCGGTTCCGGGAAGTGCAAGCGTAAGTACAAGTTTATAAAATAAAATAAATATCTAATATTTATTATGTTTTCTATTCTTCACAGAACCAAATCTGGCCAACTGACCCTCAGCTGGTACGTTTCCGGCACTGCTGACGTAGCTGACTTCCATGTTTATATCAGGAGCTCCAGCAACGAGGTGCTCCATCAGTCGGACTATGCCTACAACAATCGCACTGCCCAGATCGCCATTGCAGAACTCCAGGCGCTTGGCGAAGAGAAGCTGCGTGGTGGTGAGATCTGTATAGTGTCGCGGGATAGCGACGGCAACACCCGGAAGTGGTTCTCCGGTCAGTGCCAGCCATTGCCATCCCTCAAGCTGCCGCGCACATTCTTTTTCGGCAACTTCCAGGTCAGGGGAGGCGCAGTTTCCCCAAAAGCCAGCAGTCTACCTCACTGCCTCTTGTTTGCAATATTAGTTTTATTTGTTGCCCGCTTGTAAGTACTAAAAAGGGTGAAGAAATGTTATAAAATGATGGCCAATCTGATCTGGTTTTAAAGTAACTTGTATTCGAACATGAAATTAATTTTGTTATTCATTTCAAGTTCGAGTTAATGTGATAAATTGAAACCTTTAAATAAGATCATATTGTTCTGAACAAATCAAATGATTTATCTTATTTTATCTTTATTTTTGTGGCTCACTGTAAGGACACGCTTACAGCTGAAACATGTGCGCGACGGCCCTATTATCACAGGAGTGCGCACATGTATTTGTTTACTTGGTTCGGACGCCGCCTCGCGTGGGCAGCGCAATTGAGAAAGCGCTGGTGCCCAGCTGATGGCTGTTGGCCGCCCAGGCTGGCGGACTTTCATTCAGGGCGACAACACAAAGGCTGCTGTGTTATCCCGAGGCAGTCGCTCGGCTCCGCCGATTCATTCTCCAATTTCGGCCTCGGTTTCTGCTGTTTTGTGCAGCCGGGAGCCATTGAGCGGATGAGCAAATATGCCTGAGAGCCGAGAGCCTGGCAAATGCGCACTCGCGCTCTTGGCCGAAAAGGCATGCCAGTATTTACAGTGGCGGGTTGAATTATTGGTATAGCTGTCTCTTTTGGGAGATGCCTACAAGTATGCTTTATTTTTTTTTTTGGGATCTGAGATATGTCTTTGCTTTCTTTTCTTAAATTTTGTTTTTATAGTTAATATTATCGGGGGATTTTTTAGACCAATAGTTAATTTAGCTACAAGATAGTTATATTAATGCTTTTGGCAAGGTTTACAGAATTTTCATGAAAATTACTCATACGCCATGTGGGATTTGGTGTATGTAAAGCCACAGATGCTTAAAAAAAATCTTGATAAAATTAATAAATAATGCATAAAATAATAATATTAATATAACTATCTTATTTCATTTTCTTCTTTTACTGAAACTGATCAAAGCGAGACCACAGAAGAGCGAGAACTAGAAAGAAAATAACGGAAACCAGACAAGCAGAAGATGATCAGCAACGAGTGTGAGAAGAAAACGAGGAAAGAGAATTGACGAGAAAATAAAAGGTAGTTGTCAACGAGATGATTTAATTTACTAAAATACTTTATATTTGTACTATAAATATTTGTATAATATTTTTAATTATTATTACCTTATTGCTAAGTAAACTAATAAGTTTTAAGATATGCTTTCTTAGATATTGTATTCTAAAACCAAAGCTAAGCCACTTTTGGGACCCTGCACTGTACCGCAGGACATGAGACACTCAGGACATGTGCACTTTCACTGCCGCGCCACCCACACGCTCTCGGTTTCACTTTGGCCGCACAAGAATGTGCTTTTGTGCCGTTCGCCTTTGCCACGGCCTTTACCCGCCCCGCCCCCCTGCATTTTGGCAGGCGACTTTGCCTGTCCTTATCGATTTTCAGCGAATCTCGCAGGCTCGCAGGCTCGAAGGCTCGCAGGCTCGGCTCCGTTCACGGCGCACGTCAGTGCCATGCGAATCGGAAAGCGAAGTTTCACTTGTCGCGCTGAGTTCGTTCGTGTCGCAGCAGCAGCAGCAGCAGCAGTAGCGAGTGTGTGCCGTTATTCCGTTCGTTACATAAAGAAGAGATTTCAATAGCAAGTTTAAGTGCGCTGCCCATTGAAAGTTAACCGAAAAAAAAGTAAAAATAAAATAAATTAAAGCAGCATTTGTGATAAACAGTTAAGCGGCAGTTAAACGAAAGGAGCCAGCGCGACACAACAGCCAGGAAATAAATGCAAATAGAAAACACCACAGTTGAAATCGAAATCGGAAGAGAAAAGTAATGAAGTGGCTGTGTATCTGATACAAAAGCGTATTAAATGTGCCGTAACACGGGCGTTGAAAAAAGTTTCAGGTAGCCGTGGGTTTTCGGGAGAAAGAGGAGTTCGAAGGAGAAGCGATGAACGAGGAACGAGGAGCAAGAAGCGAGTAGCGAGGAAGGAGGAAGCGAAAGACGAGCGAAATATGTAATAGAGGTCAAAAGAAGCATTGATTTAACGTGTGCACTTCCTCCCACTTTCATCCTCCTCCACCTTGTGCCTCTTCTTCTTCTGGTTCTGGCTCTACTTCTCCTCCTGCTCCGCCCTCTCCCCCGTTATTCCACCCACTGTGTCCTGAGTGCCGTTTTTCCGTGCCACGACTGTTGTTGCCGTGTTGTGTGCGTGCCTCTCGCGTGTGCGTTGTGTGCCTG
Organism: Drosophila watanabei; assembly: GCA_008042575.1. Lineage (NCBI taxonomy): Eukaryota > Metazoa > Arthropoda > Insecta > Diptera > Drosophilidae > Drosophila > Drosophila watanabei. The sequence continues at coordinate 38,701 of VNJS01003282.1, read as the reverse complement.
TGCGTGTGCTTGCGTGTGTCTCTCTGTGCGTTATAAATAATTTGTTTAAAATTCGTCAAATCGCTTGACGTTTCATTCAATAAATTTCACCTAGACAGGACACAGGACACACAAGCACACAACCTAATACGCTAACACACACACACACACATATACACCGTGTGGCGCCCGTGAATTGTGTATGTATGTGCGAGAAATGTTGATGACGAACCACTTACGTCTATCGCAACCCACGAAACCACCACAAACAGCCGCAGCAGCTGAAAAAATCGCATGTAACACACACCAACACTATCGCACACACAGACACACAAAACCTCGTACAGAGCGCCCTAGGACACACGTACAGTTCAATATCCAATAAGAAACCAAGCATAATTACATAATCAAATAGAAGGACTTGCTAAAAAAAACATAAAAACAACAAGAAAACAAGGAACAAATAGAACGTAAAGCGGAAATAACAGAGATAACAAGGACAAGAAAGCAAACACACACGAAAAATCGACGCAAAGTGCAGAATTATTTAATCAACGCGCCAGCAGAAAGCAGCAAGCAAGCAAGCAGTCGGTCGAAGCGAAGCCCTTGGAAACGCCTAAAAATAAAGGACACGCGATAACCAAAAATAGAATGTAATGATAGCAACCAAAACCAAAGTACCTGCAGCAATGAAATTGAGCAAATCTTAAAAGCATAACCCAAAAGCAAACGAATTAACCCAAGATTAGAATTACTTTTAAAAATATACAAAAACGGACACTCGCTATATACGAAAGTGCTATTAGATAAACGATTAACGATAAACGCTAACCACATAAAAACAAACCGTAGTTCGTTGCCGTTCGTTTCACAGCTGGATCCCTCGATGATCCCGATCCCGTCGTTACAGCCCCAGGATATAGAGATAGTGTAATGGAACTAACCTCGTAGTTTGTAGAGAGACAGAGATCGCCCGTAGGACAGCAAATCAAATAATCGCAACATAAACGCACTTAACGACTAACTAAAAACTACCAAGTAGTTGCCTCTCTATATACAATATATATATATACAAAGATATATACAAGATACCTAGCCTTTAGCGAATATAGATAAACGCCAGTCTGTATATCTACCTATATGGATTTATTTTTATAATGCCGCTAAAGCTAACAACAAACTCAACTCGAACTTCGACTCACGCCCAGTCCCGAGCTCAGTCCCCGCCCTCGACCTAGGCCCTGGGAAATTGCATCTGAATAAGTAACGAGGGCCGATTAATGCATTAATTGGGTGGCGAAGGACGTCGCCTCACGGTATCCCAAGGAGGGACACAGCCCGGGTCCGGGTCTGGTCCTTTGCTCCTTCGCGTGTGGCTCGTGCCCAGCAAAAAATATATATTTATATATATACAGATACACAAGATACAAGGATACCAGGACACATGTACACACGTACAGGACGAATTTGAGAGCTACCTGCCTGCTTTGGGTTTCCCGTGTTGCGCCGCTGCCTTGACGTAACTCTCCGCCTTAACTCGCGTCGCTTCCATTTGCCACAAAATCCACTAAGTAAAAAGCAGACAACAGGCGACCCGCAAACGCCAAAACGCGGTGCGTTCGTTAAACTTTCATGACCAAACATTAACTTAAGCAGGTGGATAGAAGGGATCGAAGGAGGACAGGAGGACGACAGGGGAGGAGAGGAAAGCGAGGAAAAACGGAGCTGTCATCATCATCATCATCATCCAACACAAGCCCGCAGCTAGTTGGTTTTTGTGATAAATAATTCAACGATCCAGTTTCGGATCCCGAGATCCTGCCCACCCCACTTCCAGCTCCAGCTCCAGTTACCAGTTACCGTTACCAGTTCCAGTTCCAGTTTCACTACCAGTTCCAGGCCCCACCATTCGCATCTGTACACCACCAAAACCAACCGAATAGCAACAATAACTATACCGTAGACGATAGAGAACATTTATAATCCAAAGTACAAACGAATAACCCCGAATAGAGCGCTGTAAACTAAACTAAAACCGATAGCTAAACTATAAATAGTAACATATGGTATTATTATACACGCAACTCAAAAAACAGATAGTCTCATAACCCCAAATCTAACGAACGAACGAACAAATTCGCAAAACGAAACGAAACGAATTGAAACGAAAAGTGAAGAATTATAAGCAATACAAGCAGTGCTGCTGACTACTTTAGAGGCTACATACCTTTTAGAAGACACCTTTCGCCCGCTCCCCCCGACCGACCCAAGTTATTACTCAACCAAACACCTAAGAACCCACCAACGGATGAGAGCGAGGAGCAGCAGCATAACGTGCGAGTGAGACAGCCGGAGAAGGAGACTAACTAACTAACACACAACGAAAAGCAATTCATTTTTGTTTACCTATCCGTGTGTATGTGCGCTGGACCTGTGTATTAGTTAATGCCAAAAATCGAAGCGGAAGTTGCACCCACACCCGCACACCTTCAAACACACACAGCCACGCAACGACGGTCGCCATGCCCATGACAAGGCCAAGAATTGCAGTAAGGGGCAACGCGGCGGGGCCATCCCGGCGGCAATAGCAATAGCAATACACCATAAAAAAAAAACCAACAAAAATATATATCCCGAAATAACGACACCGCGTTACATTGCGTTACGTTGCGTTAACGAAGGTGGCGCGAGTGGTTCGATGTGGTTCCAGTTCGAGACCAGGTGGTGACGTGACAGCAGCGGCGGCGACGGCGTTGGTTCAAGAAAATGCACGTTAAACACACTCAGCGCCGAGTCAGCGGTCCTGGAGCCTTCGGAACCTTTACCAACGATCAACGGTATGCGACACCAATACTTATCTACCATCCTTGTCTGTCTTTGTACTGTTGTTGTGCACGATGTACGTTGTACGGGGTGTGTTAGACAGAGTCCGCAGTAGGTGGTGTGAGTATATGTGCGCGAGGGAGCCAAGTATGTTTCCCGGAGATTGTTGCTCGCCCATTCGCACACACCACAGACATGGACTATCGATCTATCACATCCTTTTGTACAGTTGTTGAGATGAATGTATTTCTGTTTAATTTTCTATGTGCTCACTGGGATGGACCAACATTGGGAAACTTGAAGACACATTAAACTTAAATTAAACACTGGTTCAGAAATATGTTTTAAAATTAAGATATAAGGAATCGCTTTATTTGATGATAACTCGAATTTCTATATACTATCGAAAACATAAAATTATTGAGTAAATTAAAATAAAATAAAGAGTTGTATTCAATTCTAATGATAAATAATTAATTAGGATTTAAGGGATGTCGTTAAAGAAAATAACATGTCAGAAATGTTTAAGTTCCATTAAATCTACATTTAAAATTTTCAAAGATTCCATTCAAAAACGTAGATATAAAAGATATGACTTAAACAACAGTGCGTATGAGTGATATTTATTTTTTATTTATTAATCATACGCACTGTTGACCTTATGCATACAAAAATATAAATATAAGTTATATTCCTTTTAACATCCTAAAAACATACCATACAACTAAGGTCCACCCCAGTGATCCCGTTTTATTGTGTTGTTCCTTTTGTTTCGTTCCGTTCGTTCGATTACGTTTGGTTCGATGTCTCTCTGTTCCGTTCTCTTTTCGTCTCTTGAGTTACCCTGTTATTGTTGTTGATGTTGTTGCTGCTGCCGCAATTGCTGTTGTTGTTGTTACTGTTCACGTTCATCCGAGTGTGAGTGTGTGTGTGTGTGAGTGAGTGAGAAAGAGCGAGGCGATGGCAAGTGCTTTGCCATTTTGGTCCTGCTGTGAACTGATTTCCGCCTCCGCCTTAGGTCATCCGTCACTCCAGTCAATGCAATTACGAAACTAGAAACTAGATTAAAAGTCAAGCCAGGCCGCCGCCAAACAATGGCCCCACCAATACCAATACCGATAGTAATACCGTTGCCAATACACCAATGCAAGCGGACAATCACGCACACAATGCAACGCCGCCGCCTCGCTTCAGAATAGTGTCAAAGTACTTTAAGTGCAATAGCACGCCGCGTTGCATACATTCGGGCGCCACTGTACTTGTGTGAGTGCTGTGGCGATGTGTGTGAGTGAGCGGAAGCTTTCGCTTTTACTTCAATGATTAAACCACTGACCGAATTTCGGCTTGCATTTGTTCGCGCGCCAGTGTGTGTTTGTATGTATCGATAAGCGCTTGCCGACTAACTGTATTGTTGTGTTGCCACCCACATACATAGCTGATTCACCAACATACACACCAACACACATACCACAACCATACAAGAACAGACAGAGACGGCGACAGTGAGTGGGCGAGTGAGTGAAGCAGAGGGCCCCGATAAGCTGCTCTTTTCCTTTGTGTAGAAAAGGAAGCCCGATGTTTCCAATTGAGCTAGTTTCTAGTTCCAGATTTCCATACACTCGACAGCAACACACACACACTCGCACACATAGGACTCGACTCCCTCGTGTCTGTGTGCTTTGTGCAGTTAATTTAATTTCTTATCCCCCAAAAAAATCTCATTTAAGTTATTTCCCGCTCAGTTTGTTAGTTTTCAGTTTCGTTTCCTTTTCGTTTCATTTCGTTTTGTTTTCTGTTTGGCATTTAATTTCTCGTCACGTGAATAACTTGGATTTATTTCGTGTCCTTGTTGTTGTTGTTTTGCAGAAAAAACTTTGCTTAAAAGTACAGAAAAAACGTTAAAACGTTATACAGAAAATAAGAACTAACCAAAAACCAGAAAAGAAAACCAAACAACCCGAAACTGAAACTGAAACTGCAAATTTTGCAAGTCACATTTGCTGCGGATCGATTTGTAGACAACATCAGCGAAGGTACCGCCGCCCAAAACTTCCGAATATCCCCTTACTTTCTCTCTCTATCTCTCTTTTTGTCTCTCAGTGTCTCTGCCTCTCTCTCTCTCTCTCTAATACATATTATATCTATAGATCGTAGCTTGATTCTGTATGGTACTTCTCTGCTACTAATACTAATACAATACCAACCGTTACAATTACAACTGCAACACTGAAAGAAACACACTAAGAAACATACGTTTTAATGCTATAAACGCTATTACTCGCTATTTAAAATGTAATATCCAAAACCAACCCCAACTACTGCTTCACAAGCGAAAGTAAAGAGTTAATGATGCACTTTGCCAAGCTGACAAGCTCTTGAACCCCCCAAGTTTCGAATGCATATCGCTTTAATGACTTTTCCCCTTAGATCTTTGGCTTGTCTTAACCCCTTTAGATGCTTACCTTGTTGATTCCCCCACGTTCTATATATATATATCACACAATTCGAATCTGAATTCATTTACAATTGGCATGCCACAAGTGATGTAGCATTTCTTTGTTTGCTCGATTCCTCCCCTCTCTCTTTTCTCTCTGCCTGATTTATTAATTGCTCGGCTGTCGTTATAATTAATGGATAATTTTGGCTGAATTCTGGTTAGCCGAAAATCGCGTTATTTATAGTTGAGCCACCAACAAGCTGCCAGTTGATTATTATTCCCCTGTCCAGCCGGAAATCTTTTGAAGCCACAATTTAATTACTGTGCCTGTGCAGTGTGTATTTAAAATGGCATTTCCATATTAACGACACGGGATGACCCGTTCGAAACCTCTCTACCTCTCAGTGTATGTTATTGGGACGACCTTAGAGGGGACAAAACCGGAGTTTTTCGGTTCGGAAAGGTCATTGGGGACCCTGTTCTGATTGTTAGCCTTGCCCATTGTTGTACTTCAGTAAATTTAAAATTTATTACGGAATTATTTAACCTGAAATACGAGTCTGGATGATATTATTCTCAAGTATTAAACTTGCAGAATATTTAAAAACCTTTTAAAAATTAAAATAATTATAAAAATGACTTGGAGTCATTATAATCTTGGAAATTTCCAAAGCAAACATTTGAATAATTTTAATAATAATATAAATTCCATGACCATAAATATTTATAGCATTTAAATAACTGAAAAGAAACACACTTTCGAATTGTATTTCCGCCTTGAAAATTTTCCCATCACTTAAATGGACCTTGAAGCTAGATAAAGGAAGTCGTATTTATTTTTATGTAATTTATATTGCCTTCCCTTTCTGATACATTTTTGAACAGAAAACAAATTGTAAATATATATATTTGTTCAAATAAACTTTTCCTGCTTTCCGACTTTGTAGATTGGCAGCGCGTTTGTAAACATTTCTTTGCTTTTAAAAATGGAAATTTTCGTAATTTGTATACAGCGGGCGAGAACTGTGTGTATCGATCGAGTATGCATGTTTGGTAATTTTTGCTTTCAATTTTGTTTGATTTTCGCCTGGCAGGAGCTTTCAATTTCTGGGCCATTAAATTGCATTTGGAACAATTTCCAAAATATCCAAGCAAATATTGTATAAAAATAGTTGAAGTGGTCGCATTCAGCGTTCCAAAGTTCAAGACCACATTAAATCGAGTTCTGGGAAATTAGAGCGCAGCAATTTGAATCTCCCATTAAGACATTGAGTTGAGATGTAAATTTAGTTGTGGATTCCCCATTTTGGGGGGCTCACACCAGCTGCACTTGATTTAATATCGATGAACGAGCCGGAATGCAGGCGGGCCAGCAGCCAGCGACTCAATTACGTACGCCTTACTAATTTACGCTTAATGCCTTCAATTGGCTTTTGAATTATTAATTGAGGCATATTGTGTCTCGCTCGAGGAGGGGCGAGGATTTCAAGGGGGTTGAGAGTGAGGTAGCAGCATCTCGATGGCGGAAACCTGCTCTCCGCCAGACTTGTTTCCCCGAGCCGGCGAGGATGGCCTGCACTCGACACGGCTAATCCCCTGGCCGGAGGGCCACTCCGCTGTGCCAAAAGTTGACATTGGGACAGGCCTCGGCACCATACAACAAAAAAATCACACTGCGAGAAAATGTAATTGGATATAAAAAAATCGGCCTAATAAAGGGGGTTTTTTTTACAGGAAACTTGTTTTATCATGAGAAAATTGAAATCATTAGCAAAAGTTGCTAATCCAAAGAAATAGAAGGTTACTAGTTAAAACAAAAGTGAAATATTATTAAAAAAAAAAAAGAAAAATAGTATTATAATTACTATTTAGACTTCCGACTAATAAACATTACCTGGAAGTTATTAGGAAACATTATATTATTGCACAGAATTTAACTATTGTTACTTATTTCTAATAGTCAATTAATAAATATTCATTATACTTAGAATTAGAAATGACTCTTTAAAATGGTTAATTGTTTAATTGATTATTTAAAATGGAACATAGATTCTCAGATAATTACACTTATAAAACAATTCATAAATAAATTTTCAGATTAATTAGAAATTGTATTTAATTCGGTTTATGTTTTTAATTTAGCTTTAAAAGTCTCCGAGGTTCATGATAAATACTATAATTGATATTAAAATAAATAAAACAATCCCACATCTTTGTAATGCTCAAATAATAATATAAATAAATCAAGATAATAATAGATTATTTAATAAAATAGGTGAAATTTATCAATTTGGAATAAAATATACCATTATTTATGGTACATAGAACAAAAGTTCTATAAATAATGGTTTATTTAATTTATTATTTATTGAAACCATCGCAAATAATGCCTTATTTTTGTAAATCTCAAATGTTAATATAAATAAATCAATTAAGATTATCTAATAAATAGGTGAAATTAAACAATTTCGAATAAAATAAACATTATTTATTATTTATGGTACAGAGTACAGGATAGTTCTATAAATAATAGCTTATTGAATTTATTATCTCTTGATAACATCACAACTAAGCATAGATAACATATTTATTTATGATAGGCTTAACTTGACCATTGTTTATCAGAATATTCTTGCTAATAGATTGGCTATTAAAACTGAATAATAAATCCATAATGAATTACTAAATAGGCTATTAGAAATAAATAATTTCTAAGCTACGAGCACAATAGGAGCTTGTAAATATTTTATTAAATATGAATAAAAATGAGTTTTGAATAAATTTAAATGTAAATAAAAATGTAGACCCTTTTTCCCTGTGCAGCCAAGGCTGTCATCTTATTAGTTTCCCCCCCCGTCAGTCCCTGTGATACACCAATGGCAACCCGAAAACTGGACCCAAGACCGGGACCCGGTTCTCGGCAAGGCCAACTTTTGACTGCAGCACTTGACAGGTGGCAAACACTCGAAGCCCGGCCCGAGATGAGGAAAAAATCCATCAGATAGCTGGAATTCCCCTTCCCCTTCTCGATGCTTTCGCTTTGATTTGCCATTTGCGCCTCCTCGGAATTGACTTTCGGCCAGATTAGGTCCGAGAGATTTCCAAGAGGCCGCCACTCCGCCAAGCGGATGATGTGATTGTATCTCATGAGCTGCGGGGCAACGCCGCTAGATATTTGTACGGATGTGTGTATTTGTGTGTATCTGTGAAGTGCACACTCATCGGCTGAGCATTAGCGTGCAAATATTTGACATATTTACTTGTATTTGCACAAGTGCCGTCGCTTCCACCGATCCGAATAACCGAATCCTATTCACAATCACATTCAAATCCGAATCGAAAATTCAGATAATTGCGCCCCTGGCGTTGGGCGTTAGCGTGAGCTGGAGCTGGAGCTGGAGCTGCCTAATTGACCGAAATTGATTTGCATCGATTCCGGCGATGGGAAATGCTGTTTGCTCTGCTGCTGCTGCTGCTGCGACTGCTGCTGCCACTTTTCCCCCCAATTTTCGCACTCAACTGGGGATTTGGTATTGGAAACGGAAGAGCTCGATGCACGCACACCGTGAATAGGTCTCCAATTGTTTTCCCTTTGTTCTGGGATTTGCCCCCATATGCCCCAGGTCCCCGGCTCTGTGGCTATGTCAACAATAGTTTGCCTCACGTTTCGACGCATTGATTGCCCAAGGCACACTATGGGCCAAATCGTACACAGGGAAAAATCAAGCGGGAAAAATGGGGAAAAGGAAAAACAGGAACATTTTCTAGTTTCCTCAAAAATTCAATTAAATCTAAAGCTTTATTGATAAATGTAAACTAATAAAAGTGATCCAACATATAAAATTACTATTTAAAAAATCAAATAAGTTTAATAAATATAACAATACTAAGAAACAAGTTATACTCTGTATTTCACAGACTAAAATATTACCAACAATTTGTATCTTTAAGAAGATAACATAAACCATCTCATGTGGCCTTGACCTCTTCTCTACCTTTTTTTTTGTTGTGTGTACTAAATCCCCAATCCCATATCATCTGTAAATACTCCATAAGCAGCTTCTGTTCCGGCCGCTTGGCGCTCTCTCCCCCTTCCCCCCCCCCCGCTCCGCCTTGCATAATGTCGCAGTTTTATCTTATCTTCGGCCATTTGGCCATTTGATTTAGGGCACTTCCGTCCCTGCCCCGGCACGCTTTTGCCAGTGGCTCATATATCTCTCTATTTCTCCCATATCGACCGTATCTGTATCTGCCTAGTATCTGTATCTGTATCTCCGTGTAGATATTCTGTTGGCGCTTGTGTATCTGTGGCTCTATCAGTGCTTGGCCTGCGTGCCGCCATACATTAATTTAGTTGAATTTTTCGCGCGATCAGAAACCAGATGAGCATGTCAACCATTGTATATAGATGCCTCTATAAATTGTATCACACATTGCGGTTACAGTGAACGCTCGCTAAAAAGGGGAGCATCAAAAATATATGAAAAATTGATGTAAATAAGAATTTATAATGAAATAGAAATCTTAAAGGTTAGGTTTAGGTTAAAATTATTAAAAGATCTTTCGATTTCAAAGCTGAGAACAAGTATAAATATATCCTATAGAATGTTATAGTTACCCCTTAGATTTAATACTAATTTCTGGCATGTTTCCCCCCCTTGGAGTGTCCTCTGTATGATGAACTCACATAGACATTGGGAATGCGATACTACTCCAGCACTGTCACCTTCACCTCTCTCCTCTCACCGCTCTTGTCACATTGTGTTGCACAATCAATATTTATAATTAAGAATTTTCTTTGTTTGTCTCGCGGTTTTCCACACACTGGCACACTCGCACACTCGCACACACTCTCTGACTCGCACACCCCCCGTTTCCTGCTCACTTTAGCGTGGCACTCTGTGATCCCCTTGGACCCTTCTGTTCCCGCCACAGCTTGCTTGCCAATTTGAAATAGATAAATTTGAGTGCTTGCCAGCGCCGCTGGCCATTACCGTGCCCGTACTCATTGAAGTCTCCTCTTTCTTTCCTCCGCCGGCTCCTACTTCTCCTCCTTCTGCTTGGGATTGGATGATTCGATTCCGCCAGCAGTGGCAGCCGCGACAACTTGTGCCCGGACAGCAGCAGCAGCAGCAGCCAGCATCAACAGCAGCAGCAGCCGTACCATCAGCAGCGACACTCGCACTCGCACCAGCACTTGGTGCGCCAGTCTCTGGTGAGTCTCAGCAACGGGCAGCCGGCGGCAGCTTCATCATCTTCAGCGGCGCCAGACAGCGTCTCGCTGCTGCGGGCGTCGGGCGATGACCAGCACAGGTCCTCCCAGCAGCAGCAACAGCAACAGCATCTACTCCAGCAGCAGCAGCAGCGGCAAAGGAGCAGCAGCAGCCGGCTATCCACCAGTGGCATCTCCAAGCAAAACTCCAGCGACAGCCGGAGCGGTCTGCGCATCCTCGATCACAGCAGCCACAGTCCGGTGAGCTGTGGCACCCAAAGCGTGAGCAGCACTGGCGGCCAGTCGGCGCTCTACGATGCCTGTCACGAGTATTCGCGCAGCTTGAGTGCAGCGGCGGCGGCGTCGTCAGAAGGAGCAGCTGGCTCGCTGCTCAAGAGCCACTACAGTGATCAGCAGTTGGCCCATCCAGAGCCAGATCCAGAACCGGATCCGGAGAGGGATAGAGACAGGGACAGGGACAGGGAGCGAGAGCGACGCCATCTGACGAACCTGAACCTCAACCTGAACAGCGAGTACGACTACAGTGGCAGCGACAAGCAGCAGCTGGTGAACGAGACTTACATCTTCAAGTGCATCGCCAACAGTCCCTCGTTCCTGCGCACCAACAAGATCAAGGAGCAGTCCAAGAAGCTGCGCAATCTCTCCCTAAAGACGCGCACAGCCAAGAAGAAGGGCCAGATCATCTCCAAGTCGAACGCGGTGTCGGATAACTCGCTGCATCCGGGCGACAAGTACCTGAACTTGTATCTGGTGGAGAAAAAGCACTCGCTGCAGCCGCAGGTGGCCAGCTCCAGCTCTACGCCCAATCCGCAGCAGGCCTCCTCGGCCCCGGCCAGCTCAACTTCCACCTGTACGCGCTCCCAACAGCAGCAGCAACAGTTGCCAGCCTTATCCGCGGTCGCTGCCCGCCAGCAACAGTTGCTGCTAAACGGTTCGCTCAAGGGCAAGACGAAGACATTGCCAACCGGCGGCCACAGGGCGTCGGTGCGGAGCGAGAGTGGAAGCGGAGGTAGCAGCCACACCATTCCGGCGACGGGCAAGAGTCCGCCGCAGGTGCCGCACTCGCTGGCGGCCAAGATCAGCAGCAGCTCGGCTAGCGGCAGCAAGAACTGCAACCTGCTCAGCGCCAGCAGCAACTCATGCCACAAGCTGCATGCCCACGCACACGGCCACGGACTGGGAGCAGCAGCAGCAGGCACTGGATCAGGGACAGGATCTGGAGCAGGAGCAGGATCAGGATCAGGAGGAACACACGGGCACACGCACTACACTACAGCGGCCGCCTCGCCCAAGAGCTCGGTGAGCAGCAACGGGCATCTGAACAAGTACTGCCTCACGGACCTCACGCGCCGCAAGGCCGAGTTCAATCGCCAGCTGAGCGCCCCGACGGACTACACCCATCACTCGTCCAGCAACGGGTCGCAGCAGGAGGGCTCCTCGGAGGCCAACGAGGTCCACGAGCCCGTCGGGGAGTCCACCATCACGGTAGCCAGTGCCGGCGTACCGTATCCGCATCCGTACTCGTATCCGTATCACTATCCCCATCAGGCCTCGGCCACAGCGCCGGCCAATCTCAAGGCGTCCCTGCAGCTGCACAGCTTCGGGGGCCACCATCCGTGTCCTTATCCGTCGCGGCCCACGTCCACCTCGTGCACAAACAGCTTCAATCGGCGACACATACGCCGGCATAAGGGCAAGCTCGGCGATCGGTAAGTACTCCTAAAGATAAGGGCTTGGAGTTTGTGGAAATTTTTGCTAAAAATAGGGAACTTGATAGGGAACGGAATGAAGATTGTTATAATTATATTGTTTTTTCTTATAATTTTCAATGGTTTACTTAGGAGATATATTTAGGGGATAAGCAGAAGGGAATGTGACTTAAAAAAGATTTATTTTCTAAGAACCTTGTGTTATCTAGAACTTTGTGTTCCCAAGAACCTTAAGTTAATCATGAAATTAAAATATTTATAATCTGAATAATGGGATAACACTTAAGGTTCAGAACTAATAGAAAATCGAGAAATAGAAAAGGAAAGCTAGGCTTTTTATGAAACTAGATTCATTTTATAGAGAACTTCCCCAGAATTCCCATCCTATTACCTCAATAAATAAAATATACTGTAATCTGAAAACTCAGCCTACTCAGACTTAATTAAAACTTGTTAACTCATTTTCAAAACACAATTATCTCTAAGAAATTGTAATTAAATCGAATTAAAAATGCGGAAAATTGCTTCTGACAAGAAAATGTAAACTTAAATTAGCATTGAATCAATTTTGAACTATATAGAAATCAACTTTAAAACTATATAGTTGTCTTAGCATTGAATCAATCTTGAACTATATAGAAATCAATTTAGAACTAAGAGATTATATCTCTCAATTCAAGAACTAGCTTCTGATTTGTGACTCGAACCCATTGAAGACATTACCCCGGCTTACAGCTGGGAATCATGCGTGTGCCAAGCTTCTGTCTGTCTTTTACCGGTTTGTTGTTCTTTTTTTTTCTGTTTTTATTTTTATTTATTTTTTATTTTGAGTGCTTTTTTTGCTCGCTCTGCTTATCGGCGCGGCATTTGCATAATGCTTAAGCAGTCGCCGTCACAAACTGAGATTCCCGCTCCGGCCTGGCTTTCGTCTCAGTTGGCGCAATAAGCTTCTAATGGCCGAGCAGTGAACTCCACAATTTTAAGCGGATCGAAAGGCGAAAAAGTCGGAGTAAAGGGTTAAAAATTCGATAAGCAAGTTGTTGTTTTTAATATTTTAACAAGCCAAAAAAAAGCAGTAAAGTATTTCAAGAATTAAAGGAAAATAAATAGGAAAGATTGTGTGTAAAAAGTGTTTACTTAAAACGTAAGAAGTGACTATAGTAGTTTCCCGTTTCAAGCTCAATGTATATATATTAAAAATGTTTACCAAATAACCTAAAATATAAACAAACTTCCCAAATGAATGATTTAAGGCCACAAAAATATTTCCCGATAACAAAACCGAAAACCATTATAAGCAAACCTCCGAAAAACAAAGTTCGCTACCTAACCATTAAGTGCAGCTATATATTTAAGGCGAACATCGCATATCAGCCACAAAAATTCAAAGGAAAAAAGGACCACAATGGAAACCCATAAACAATGGACTCAATAAGTGCCTCAAAAAGGACCCCGCTGCGATAAGTGCTTGAACAATCGATTAGCGTTGTGTGTGATTGCAGCTCGTAATTGAATCGATAACGCAAAAAAGGGCAATGCGGAAAAGCAGACTGCTGCTGCTCTTCATTATCAGTATCAGTTGCATATAGTAAACAATCCGATTGAGTTGATTCCATAATTTGTTGCAAACAAATTGCGACCCCGAAAGATAGACCTGTCGACGCTTCCTCCTTTCTTTTGAGCAAAGTCACCCAAACCGATCTGATCCGAACTGATCCGAGACGAACGTGTTCGCCGCATACATTAGCATATATATATGTATATATTTGCCCGATCTAGACGTCTTCATTGTTTATGTTCCCTTTGCTGTTTACTCTGTTTACTGCTTCATTTTTTTGGAATAGTTTTTCGTATAGTGTCTGTCCATGGTCTGCTTTTATTGGCATCAATTTTTAGTGAAGAAAGGCAGGCAGGCAGGCAGCGAATTACAGGCCCGGCCATAATTTGCGTCGCCGCTCGTCGCGAAATCAATTAAAAGGCAACACAAATTTGTTATTTATTTATTGTGCAACAAGCGCGGGGTTCAGAACAGGTTATCATCAAGTCGCCGCAGCATCCAGCAGCAGCTTAATAAAATTCTGAAAAAAAATAAACTACAGCAGAAAACTAGAAGCCAGTAACAGTAAAGAGAAACGGAAAAGACAAACAAAAACTAAGACAGTAAAGTAGCAACAAGAAATAGCAACAAAAATATCAAAAAAAGAATAACAACAAATAAAAAACCAGCGTCAAGTGCACGGTGTCAATCTCTCAATTATTTAATTAGGCAATTGCCAGCCAATTTCGGTTGAGCGACAGCTAAGAAAAATAAAGAAAAGATATAAAAAAGAAAACTGCAATTCCTTAGGCCAATTGATAGTCGAGGTAAGAATATCGCTGGATCGGCAAGTATATAAATATATATCCAATCGACACCCGCATAGCTCTAAGGGGTCTCTCGAGGACGACGCTCAACCGATATCGATTCCGATTCGGAAATGCCACGAAGTCCCGTCCAGCCGATCTGCTGGCTCGCTCGGTTCGTTCGTCGGCATTCGGGTTTCGGAGTGTGTTTGCCGGCGATTTGCCATCCATTTGTTAGTCGCAAAAAGTTTGCCGCTGTAATAACTCGAAGTACCCCACGGTGTTCTACTCTAACATATATATATATATGTCTATATAACGCGGCGCGGGTCTCCAGACTTCGAGCCGTGAAAGCCGTGCGCTATTTACTGTGTGAGTCCCTCTCGGTCGAGTCATCAAATCAGCGAAAAACAACAAAACATCTGCTCCAGCACGTTTTCCAGTTGCCAACAGAAAAGTATAACCGATAAAAAACACAACCAAGATACAACAATAATAACAACAAATAACAAACAAAATAAAAATAAAATCGCTCAAGTGAAGTGAAATAAATCAAGAAACTCTACCGAGCTACCGAGCGGCTGTCTCATCAAATTATTTGATTTGTGCAATGTAATCCAATACGCGGCTGTGTGGCTTGCCATAATAATAATAACAACTAATAAATTCATTAGGCTAATGCCGGCTGGCGGTCAAGATTAAATTAAATCAGCTTCATCAGGCTTAATTAAAACGAAACTTTCCCATTTAAAAACTACACTCAATTGAGTGTGAACGCAGAGCAAAAGTAATAATAATAGAAGCTCGGACAGCAGACGGCATACGGCTTTATTATTATACGAAAAAGTATTATAAGTACACGAAATATCAGTACTGCAAAAAGTATAGCATAACGTAACCGCGAGCACGCGTCTCCGCCCGGCTTTAACAATAGATCCCGAACCGCCGTGAATAATATCCCCATCCGTACCACGCGATTTGTCGCTCACAGATCGGTGTTCCAGTGTTTGGTGTCCGCGACGCTGCTCCAAAAAAATACAACAAAAAAACATATAGAAACCTCAAGCAGGAGGGGACTCGGAGGTGGTGATATCGGGATTCCAGTTTCAAACTGGCGCTACAGCTACTCCGGAAAACCTTGACAATCGCCATCCAAGTGGGCAAGGTGAGGGCAGCTCTGATTCAACTTGTGCATTGTGCGTGTGCCGCAATTAAAAAATAAACAAAAATAGCCACAAGATCTGGTATAGTCGTAGAAAACGAATGTGGAAATACTCTTTAAAAGTTAAAATATTAGGTAAATTAAAAAGCAAAATCTACAAGTTTCCAAGAAATAAAGGAATAAAGTGATACTGAGAAAGTGATAATTGAAAGTCATATCATGAAATGATTTTGTAAATAAAAAAAAATTGAATAATAAATGGGAGTAAATAAATAAATAAGATATAAACCCGAGAATTATTATAAATACCTAAGAAGAATCATAATTGATTTAAATTAATTGACAGTAATATCATAAAATGATTAAGTAAATAAAAATATAATGAGTAATAAATGAAGTAAATAATAAATATGATATAAACCAGAAAATTATTATAAATACTTTAGAAAAAATATAATCGATATGAATTTATTGAAAGTAATATCATGAAATGATTTAGTAAATAAAAAAAAATAATGAATAATAAAAAAATACCTAAGAAGAATTATAATCGATTTGAATTTATTGAAAGTAATATCATGAAATGATTTAGTAAATTAAAAAATAATTAATAATAAATAAAGTAAATAAATAAATTATATATAAACCGAAAATTATTATAAATACCTACGAAGAATTATAATTGATTTGAATTAATTGAAGGTAACATGAAATGATTTAGTAAATTAAAAAAAATAATAATTAATAAATAAAGTAAATAAATAAATAAGATATTAACCAGAAAATTATTATAAATACCTAAGAAGAATTATAATTGATTTGAATTAATTGAAAGTAATATAATAAAATGATTTAGTAAATAAAAAGATAATGACTTATAAATAAAGTAAACAATGAAAGAAATAAAATCAATTAAACCAGAAAATTATTTTTAAATACCTTAAAAGAATTATCTTACCTGGTAAAAAAAATAAATTTATCTTTTAATTTTAATAGTTCATGGAAAAAATATTATTATAAAACTATATAACTTAACACTGACATATTTGGTAAATATTAAATATAAATGCTTTCGACTTAAAAAATTCTTTAAAGTAAAGTTCTAAATCAGTTAAAAAACTCACTGAAAAAATCACAAAATAATAATAATATATATTACAACTACCTATAACAATCCGGTTTAATGATTTTAATAGTATTATTTATACTTAAAAGATCTCCGTTACATCATGCCAACACAGATTCAATTTTATCAACTCAGATTTGATTCTAAAAACTAATAATAATATGAAATGATCCTCAAACTCTTAGATTTCGTATAGAAAATTGTATTAAAAAGCTACATAACTTAACAACTATTTGGTAAACTTTAAAAATTCTTTAAAGTAAAGTTCTGAATCAGCTAGAAAACTCACAGAAAAATCATAAATTATAATATTGTATGGTAAAACTATCTGTAAGAATTAAATTTACCAATTTTAATATGATT
Source organism: Drosophila watanabei (assembly GCA_008042575.1). Classification (NCBI taxonomy): domain Eukaryota; kingdom Metazoa; phylum Arthropoda; class Insecta; order Diptera; family Drosophilidae; genus Drosophila; species Drosophila watanabei. The sequence goes on along the minus strand of VNJS01003282.1, from coordinate 21,526 downwards.
ATTTATGCTTAAAAGATCTCCGTCAGATCATGTCAACACAGATTTAATTCTATTAACTCAGTCTTAACAGCTCATTGATTAATGAAGTGATTATCGATTCTATAGCCCAACTGGGATCTATAGTTTTTGCTGTCTTATATATATCACTATAGTTAGCTATAATAGCAGCCACAACTGTCACTGCAAAGTAAACATAAACACGACTAATACCCGACATAAGGGTACATAATAATAATAAACATAAAGGCAATAAAACCGGTGCGTTAACATACTCGAAGCCCCTCTGCCCCCGCCCCCGCCCCATTAGTTTCACTTTCATTTTAGGCCGTTTCGCCTTATGGCATCATTTAATGGGAATTGTAACGGAATTTTTCGAGGCAACACCCAGCACTTCCGTGTGTGTTTTACAGTTGAAAATCAATGATCTTATCAATAACATATTTGCAGCCTGCTGAGCGGCGATAGTGAGGAATCGGTGCGCTGCTCCTACTGCTCGGTGCTGAATGTGAACGAGAACGACCTGCGAATTTCGTTTGAAAACACCTGCACCGACTCACTGGTCACCGCTTTCGATGATGAGGCCCTGCTAATATGCGACCAAGGAACCGAAATGGCAAGCGCAAAGGTTTTATTAGTACTTAGAACAAGGACTGGCATTTTGAAATCATTAAACATATATAATAACACTCATTAGATACTTGAAAATATCTTATTTTAAAAGGTTAAAATATATCATTATTTCTATCAACTTAACACTCATTTCATATCATATCTTCAGCTTGAACTACGACTTGGACTTGAGTTAGGCACTTGTTATTTTTAGAATCTTAAATCCAACTAATTAAAATCCTTTTCTTCGTTATCCTTTAGGTACACTTTGATGACGTGTCGTTGTACGGCACTCCGAAAGAGGAGCCCATGCCCAACATACCGATCGTTTCGGAAAAAGTCTCTGCGAATTTCCTAAAAAGTCAATTGCAATCATGGTTCCAGCCGACGGACAATCGCCTGGCCATGAAACTGTTTGGCAGCCGCAAGGCGCTGGTCAAGGAGCGCATACGTCAGAAAACTTCCGGGCATTGGGTCATACACCCGTGCAGTTCATTCAGGTAACTCTGCTGTAAATTATCCTTCTCAGAACTTGACTAATCCTTAAAAAAAAACTCTCTATTTGAATAGGTTTTACTGGGACCTTTGCATGCTTTTATTATTAGTAGCAAATCTTATTATCCTGCCAGTCGCAATATCATTCTTCAACGATGATCTGAGCACACGATGGATTGCCTTCAACTGCCTAAGTGATACTATTTTTTTAATAGATATTGTAGTCAATTTTAGAACAGGTAATGCACACACTCTCCACTCTCTTAGCCAACTAACTAACAATGACCCCCCAATAACCCCGTTATCCTGGTTAAATCCATGTCCATCCCCGTTAATACTGCGCCCCTGCTTAACCATAAATCTGTCGCTCGGCGGACTATATATTCTGATTTCAGGAATTATGCAACAAGACAACGCTGAACAAGTAATATTGGATCCAAAGCTTATAGCTAAACACTATTTAAGAACTTGGTTTTTTCTCGATTTGATTTCGTCGATACCGCTAGATTATATATTTTTAATTTTCAATCAAGTAAGTTAACGTATGTAAGAAACAGTACGATACATTTTGATTAAGATTATGAAATTGCAGGATTTCTCTGATTCTTTTCAAATATTGCATGCCGGACGCGCCCTGCGCATCCTGCGCCTGGCCAAGCTGCTCTCCCTCGTCCGACTGCTCCGACTGTCCCGCCTCGTGCGCTATGTGTCCCAATGGGAGGAGGTCTATGTGAGTACACCCGGCTCATTCTGGCAACGCTCGATTCCTTTTTTTCGTTTTCCTCAGTTTCAGTTACAGCTTTAGTTTCAGTTTCAGTTTGAGTTTTGTTACCTGTTCGTTCTTCTTTAGTTTGCATAACAACTTACTGACACTTTTATCTCTACTCCCTGGTTTTCATTTTCAACCTAAACATCTGTAAAATATATACACACAGGGGAAAGGGGGGTCTGATCTGTTATCTGTAGTATTTACAATTCATTATTTTGATATGGAAGATCTTTGGCATATTTCAAAGATATGAATGTTATATTGAAGATGCCTAAAAGTATGTTATATTTTATATTATAAAAGTTTTAAGAAAAGACCTATGATAATTAAAGTCTTAAAAACGTTGAATTCCAACTCTAAAAATAATAATCTTTAGTATCTTTCTTTACAAACATTTGTTATATTAAAAACCAGATCAGATTGACCCTCATTTTGTTCTCCTAATTTTTCTGTGTCTATATATGTGGCAAGTCCTCTGTTTTGTCATTACTTTTCGAGGGACCTATTTGGTCCTCTGTCGAAACCCCCCGTTTCCCTTTTTCTTTTGCTCCAAATTCTCGACCGTAAGATCAGCATAACTCTACTCGTTCACTCCACACCACAAAAACAGATTCGAGGATCTAGGTTACAATTAGGTCAGTGGTCAGAGGTCAGGAGTTAGAAATAATATTAATTATAAAAAGCTCGTATCCCCAAAGTGCTCACTTTTCTTTGTGACATGTGTACGTACATGTGTGTGGCGGCAGTAAAAGTCCTTAAATTGAAATTGTAAAAATTGCAAAAAAGGCGCGCAGAAATGTTCGAAAAACTATGTAATTTACTTTGAGTTGAGTTGTTAAATGGAACCTCTGTGTCTATGATTTCTATGATTATAAACGTTTAAATCCTTTGCGTTCGATTACCAATCGTTTTGTTTACCAAGTATATTGATAACCTCAACCCTCAACCTACTAAGTATGTGTGTCTATAAGGTCTCGATCCAAAAACCGACATAGAACCAGACAAATCGCTGTACCATAAAGCCAACTCAGTTTGTACATTATACAGTTGTGTGATATTCCCCCCGATGTTTGTTTCGTGTTGTGCGCCTGCTGCGCTTCGAGTCCACCCAGACCAGATCCTGAATATACTATACTATATATCCCCGCAGAATTAAAACTGCCGGAAAACACTCACACACAGACACACACACACTCCTCTCTCACTAGCACAACCTCTCGCCGACATACTCGTATAACACACTCAAATCGAATCGAATCAAAGATGTATATCCTTTTTGTTGGGTATTTTTTTATCGAACCATCTAACGTGCTCGCTACGCTTGAGAACTCGTTCACTTGTGCCGCGGGAAGAATCCTTTGCTTTCTTTCACATTTCTTCAGTTGAGTCTCCGATTTATCGCTTCTGTTGATATTCTGATAATCTATATATATTTACGAGATTTACGATTTACGATTTACGTCTTACGATTTCCTATTCATTTCTTTACCGACTTTGAAGCACTCAAAACGATATTCTTCATTGCACTTTGTACAACTCTTTGAACCTCTTTGAAGGCATATATTTCCGCAACTCAAGGGTTGAGGAGTGCTTTATCTCTATATATCCGAAGGAACCCCCCTCCGCCCACAAATCCCCACCGTAAAAACCCCCAACCCCGTTCCACAACTACACCCCCTCCCCCTCAAATGAGATACGTACAAGTACAGTTTCTTCAGACCCTTGTAAAACATTGCCTAAGATTGGAAACCACCGTATATATTATATATCAATTATGATTTATGTTTATTTTGTTTTTGATGCGCTCAACGTAAGCGATTTAACGAAAAGTATTCTGCTAAACGCGACTAACCAACTTATGATGCTTATGACAATCAGTTTAAGAGCCACAAAAATCAAAATAAAAACAAAACAATTACAAATACCAAAAAATCCAACCTAGCTGAATCAGGGCCTAAAATACCTGTGTATATATATGGTTTTTAGATTCTGCAGAATCTACAGAAAAAAAGTGCTGATCGCAGAGGGAGAATGCACAGAAAAGACAAAGATGGCTTGACAAAAAGCAACCTAATTCTCAAGGTAAACCATCCAATAAAAAAGTAACAAACCAAAAATCAAAATCAACAACACAACAACTTCAGTATATATTATTATATTGATATAAAACATAAAGAAAAAAAACCAAAAGCCTTGATTGATTGATTGAAATTATGATTATGTATTAATTGGTGGCGGCATAGCTCACATTTTTGAGTAATGTTTAAGCCAAAATTGAGTTTTAGTGCATAATTTCGTTCGATTGTTCGTTCGTTCGATTGTTCGATTGTTCGTTGATCATGTTTGCTTGATTTTAATGTTCGTTCGTTCGTACGTTCTGTAAATTTTCTGAGACTGCCATTTTTAATTACCTTAATTGATTGATTGATATTTGCCATACATAATCTCTATCTCCCATTTTGATGCATAATGAAAATCTCAATGCTACGAAAACGAAGAAGAGAGTCTAGCCACAAAAATAGAAAAGCAGCCAACAAACTAAAAGAAAATCACGATCTTCGGTGTGAAATCGAAGCCCTTTTCATGCTCTTCCCACGATGTAGAATCGGTCTAAATGAAAAAAGGATACTGTAATATATATACTTCGCTAGATTCAGCCGTAGCTTTTGACTCCATGCATGGGCATGATCGGAGATCCTATCGTACTATCTATCGTTTTGCCACCCAGACTAGCTGGGCCTTGGAGTCGCTGTGAAGAGCATGAAAACGCCACAGATCTCAGGAGATATTACGGATTGCTTAGTGTGTGTGTTTTTTTGAATGCTTTCCTGCTTTTCGTAGAGAAGAGAAGAAATGTTACCACTGTAAAAACACGCAACCAAAGTGCATCAACTCACGCACAAATTATGTACATAGTCGAAAGAGTAATAGATAATGCTGATGCTGCTTTTTTTGTAGGTTTAGGTCTTAGATCCAGACACGAGACACACAATATCGATCTGCAGCAGGGAAACTGATCCAACGACCAATCAGATCGAACACGAACACTGTACTATATCTAGCCACATACTACTCGTATTCTATAGCATACATTTGTGGGCCCGTGCCAAACGCTTTCCACATATCCTTAACCTATACCGTATCTATCGTACTCAACTTAACCTCACTTTGATTGACACTCTGCTCTCAATGCTTTCCGCTTTTGTGCTGCGCGCTTTCGAACTCTCCACTTTCTCTTGCTCTCGCCCGAAATACACAGAGAAAAAAGAAAAGAAACAATATGGTTAAAAAGAATTATAACAGATGCTAAATAATTTTTAAACATATCAGAAATTAAAATTTAAATTGTTAGTGAAATTTATTAAGTATATAAAGTCAAATAAATTTATTAATCTGATATGTTGAAAAGTATTAGTCTAATAAAAATCGCAATTTTTACTGTATGAGAAAACCTTTTCAGAACAAATTAGATCCCCTTGATCCCTCTTTATGTGAATATATATATTTTTTCTCTGTGTAAAATACAACTCTGTTTTGCTGCCGCTGCTACTGTTACTTGTTGTTTTGTTACTGTTCCTGTATTTTGGTTTGGTTTCGGTTTCTCCACTTTTACTCTATTATTATGTATTTATTAAATCTGCCTCCTTTTCCTCTTCTGTTGTACAAAAGATTTCAGGAGGAGCGCGTAAAAGAAAATAATAAACAAAAGAAATAAGCTTTTTTGGAGTGACATCCACCCACACACTCACACACACATGTACTCGCACACACGCAGCCTACAGCCACAGAATTCTTGAATGCAACAACAAGAACAAGCGTTTCTTTTATTCTCTCAATACCGCTCCCTCTCTGCCTCTCTTTCTCTCTCTCTTGCTCACTATGTTCCAATAAATCTCTGTGTTCCTGCTCTTGCTCTATGTTTTTGGTTTACCGTTCGTTTGGTTATTTCGTTTCCGTTTAATTTCTGGTTAACAAATTTCGTTGGTTCGTTTAAAATTTACAAAAACTTTTGTACAGAATTACGTAGTTCAAATTACTAACAAAACTGCGAAAGTCGGACAAAAACAAAAACGCTTTCATTGTAAAATACGAGTTTCGATTTCGATAATTTGAACGTTTGAACGGCTTAGTGTCCATTAATTATATTTACCAAACGTAAAACAAAAACAAAACAAAAATACGAAAAAACAAAAGTAAAGATGAGCACTTGTACCATAATATAGCAGCTGATTTTGCACCTATTCGAAAAACGTAGAAATGGTTTGAATTTGACTTTGAATTGATTGAGTTTGGATTTGATTGATTGCTCAGGTTGTACACACTGTACACAAAGTACACACCGTACACACCGGACACACTGTTGTATTGCCTAACACTAGACTAATCTTATCTTATGTTATCTTATCGGCCGTACCAAATATCTCCACTCCACTCCGCGCCACTCTGTTGCGATCTGCATAGCATACTTATCGGCTATCGGAGACCCGACTGTCGGGACAGAGTGGAGAGTGGAGAGACGGAGGCGCCGACTGATTGAGTAATTTCTTGTTTAATGGCTGTGGTTTGGTTTGTTTTAGTTGCTTTGATCGGCATAACTGCAATAACTGTTTATATTTACCGGTAGCTGGAATCGCCAAAAGTCACGAAGAAACAATATAAAATATGCGACAAGTTCCAAAGTAAAAACAAATTAATCAAAATTTCCTAGTTCCAAGTATCATTTCCTCGTTTGGGTTATTCTTTCTCTCGTTTACTTGAGACATTTGGTTTTATATACAATATGTGGAACTCACACACCAAGATGTAACACGCATACACTTTCAAAAACACCAAAACACACACAGACACCTTTAACATTGAGTAAGGAGTTGCTAGTTGAGTTAAAGTTTTAAGCTAAATTATTTTCTAACAAGATTTTATATCGATAACGCTCTCTCTCTCTCTCAACTCTGAGTCTCTATCTAGTAGCTCCTTACTCCTTGACACATATACACACCACACACACACAGAGATACACACTCACACACACAAATATGAGCGGTGTTGGACCTTGGTTGATGTGCACAATTTTTGATTGACCTCTCTGGTTGCAGTTCCTCAATATGGCCTCGGTCTTCATGAGGATCTTCAATTTAATTTGCATGATGCTCCTGATCGGCCACTGGAGCGGTTGCTTGCAGTTCTTAGTGCCAATGTTGCAGGGTTTTCCATCCAACTCCTGGGTCTCCATCAACGAGTTGCAGGTGCGCCATGTTCTAACCAATTGGTAAATCCCAATCAGCGGATATTTTCTTAACAAATTTGGCTATTCCATTCGCAGGAATCCTACTGGCTGGAGCAGTATTCGTGGGCATTATTCAAGGCCATGTCACACATGCTGTGCATAGGCTATGGCAGGTGGGTAACAGGATTTTTAATATATATTTAAAGATATACCTCATTAAATTTTTCATCTCTATCCTTTAGATTCCCACCACAATCACTGACAGACATGTGGCTAACGATGCTATCGATGATATCCGGGGCCACGTGTTATGCATTGTTCCTCGGTCATGCGACCAATCTCATCCAGAGCTTGGACTCTAGCCGGCGCCAGTACCGCGAGAAGGTCAAGCAGGTGGAGGAGTACATGGCCTATCGCAAGCTGCCGCGCGATATGCGGCAGCGGATAACGGAATACTTCGAGCATCGGTACCAAGGTAAATTCTTCGATGAAGAGTTGATCCTTGGCGAGTTGAGCGAGAAATTGCGCGAGGATGTCATCAACTACAACTGCAGGTTAGCAACCGATCATTACAATTAATGTTTTATAATATATAATTTACTAATTCTGACTTTTACTTACCTAGATCCCTCGTGGCGTCAGTGCCTTTTTTTGCTAATGCCGATTCGAATTTCGTTTCCGACGTAGTTACCAAACTGAAATACGAAGTTTTCCAACCAGGTGAGTTTAAGGGAAGAAAGAATATTAATAAAATGAATTAAACAACTATATGGTGATATACACATAAGAAATTCTACTTAAAAATTAATATAAATATAGTTTCGGTCTTAACAAAGGTGATAATTGTAAAAAAATAATACGAATGACTTGTTTAAGCTTTGAGAATATAATTTTCATTAAGCTTTTGGTTTTATTTTTAGCTGAAATTATATATTTAACACCTTTCGCGTTTTGCACGCATTAAAAACCAGCAACGGAAACACTGCTTCTATAAAAAATACAAAAAACCAAACTTTTCACCAACTGTAACCTTGAATTTACTATGCCAAAATCCTTTTCAACTTTTAAATAAAATCTATTATATTCATATCTTTGGGAATTTATCTAACGAGCTTCTTGAATCTTCCAGGTGATATTATCATAAAGGAGGGTACGATCGGTACAAAGATGTACTTCATACAGGAGGGCGTGGTGGACATTGTCATGGCCAACGGCGAGGTAAGTATATCGTATATATATATCAGCTCAAAATATTATAAATTATAATCCACAGGTTGCCACCTCACTATCGGACGGCTCTTACTTCGGTGAGATCTGTCTGCTGACCAATGCGCGTCGTGTGGCCAGCGTGCGAGCCGAAACCTATTGCAATCTATTCTCGTTGAGCGTGGATCATTTCAATTGCGTTCTGGATCAGTATCCGCTGATGCGCAAGACCATGGAGACTGTGGCCGCCGAGCGGTTGAACAAGATTGGCAAGAATCCAAACATAATGCAGCAGAAGGACGAGCAGCTGAGCAATCCGGAGTCCAACACGATCACGGCTGTGGTGAATGCTCTGGCTGCCGAGGCGGATGACTGCAAAGATGAGTGAGTTGCCAATGCAATCAGGAGTATTAAAAGCACAAATAAATATCAATAAATCATTATAAATACTTGTGCTAATATCATATCCACCCCTTTCAGTGACATGGATCTCAAGGAGAATTTACTGCATGGGTCAGAGTCGAGCATTGCTGAGCCGGTGCAGACGATACGAGAGGGATTGCCGCGACCGCGGAGCGGCGAGTTCCGCGCTCTGTTCGAGGGCAACACTCCATGACACTGAGGCACGACGACTACGATGATGATGATGGCGACGACTAGCGGTCGGGCAACCATCTGAGTCCAGCGGCTCGCAGGACACTCACTCAGCCACATCTCGACATCTACACTCACACAGAACACAGGACTCCCACACACACACACACATGCGTATATAATAATTTAGTAAAAGGAACCCCAAGACGCGATAAGAGTACACTAAAAAAAGAATCAATTTATGGTAGACACTCTATATATGCAATTGCGATTTAGTAGAAAAACGTATTAAAAATGAAAAATCAAAAAAAAAAAACAACAAAAAAAAATAAGAACAAACAAAACAATTACACAAAAAATGTCCTCAATAATTATTCATAATTTCAGCTCCGCTAACTGTGATGACTTTAATATAAGAATCGAAAAAAAAATTAACAAAAAAAAAAAAGAAACAAAGTGAAACCGAGAAACAGAGAAAACGAGTACATACAGAGATAAAAATTATACGATAGAGAAGAACTCAGCAGCCAGCAGACGACGAGACGACAGATCAGATCAGAGAATCACAACCACGCAGCCATAGAAGAATTGCCTCACACACACAGAGACACTGTCACACACCACATCCTAGATACCGACATATAAAGTAAATCTACATCTAAGTTTTATGCCCACGATATTGATTGTAACGATAACGAAGTGAATAGACTTTTGAATTGCTACACATAGGTGTTAGTCCTATGGACCTACTACAAAGCCACACACACACACACACACACACGCGAAGCACACCTGTAGCTGGCCAGGTATCACAGGTGACCGGATCGGATCGATCGATCGATGACCGGCAGCAGGCGACAGGCGACAGTCAGACAGACATATGCATTAACTTATGATATAAACGAAGCGAAGCGTTACAGCATACCAAAACATATTTATGCGCGTAGCTATTATGTACTCGAGCAACCAACAAAACAAGCAAACAACCAACAATTATGTATTATTGCGATTATATAGCATATTTAAATACGCATTGCAACAAAACAAAAAAAGGAAAAACATAACTCAGCAATATACAAAACAAAAACAAGCCCAGAGAACGAAACAAAAAATTACAAGTATTTAAGCAAATTAAACGAAATGCGCATTAGTAGTTGAACTATTAGTTTTTCACTCACTAAACAAAAAAAAAAAAAACACCACTCGACACACAACGTAGTAGAGAAGCCTCAACAAAAAAAATTAAAATAATAAAAAGAAAACGAAACAAAATATATTAAAAACCAACCTCAGGGTGCCGTCGTTTCAACGGTCACCAGAAAATAACAACAAAAAAACAAACAGACGACAAGAAACCAACTATATACACAACATATATATACAAAAACATAGACAATGTTGTCTTTTATAGGGAATTGTTAAAAATAAATGCCGCCTCAGTTACATTTAAAGTATTTATTGCCGGAGATCATTATTATTTCCCATTCAGATTTCGAATTTCCGTTCAGAGATAACATATATATATATATATTTATTTAGTTTCCTGATTTACTTTCTGGCATAAATCAGGCGAAGAACACCAGCGCGACTTGTTGAAGGATTTATGTAACTTAGTATTTTATTACACGTAAACTAATAAAAACGAAAAGCAGAAGGACAGCGTTTGCCTTAAAAATAATACAAAAGAACGAGTTTTATTTAGATCGAAAATATATAAGAAACTAAAGTCAAATAGTGGGAAAACTAAAGGAAAACTGCGACATTCCATGTCAGTTTTACTGCTATTTTGTTACAACTACATTTGAGGTGACACATGTCTACGTTGTGTAGCAGCGACGCACCCATCCAGACTCAATGAGCGCCTTGTTTAGGTTGAGGTTCATGCTGCCCGGATCTAGCAGCACCAAATAGGCAAAGTTATCCTGTAAGGATTGAGTTTAGAAGCGGCTTAGATGTTTTCTAACGACACCTACCTTAACGTCCTCGACTTTGGCATAAAGTCGGCGATAGGAAACCAGCCTGAAGAAGTACTTAACGGCCTCGGCTGACCAGCCGGGACCCTTCCAGGGCGTAACAAAAGCCAGGCGGCCATTTAGGCATTGCGGCGGCAGCGTGGCAAAATCTTTAAGCAAATGCCGCACGTCCTTGTGGCCCACACACATCACCTCGCCGGTATCAACTAGCTGCACCTCGATGCTCTTGCTCGTGTTACTCGGTTGATGTCTTACCACCTTAGCTCGCTCCCAAGCCCTATTTTTATTGGATCGCACCGCGCAGATATGATCTGTGGTGATGAGGCACAGTGGCATTGTGTACTTGTCCGGAAACTGATCCTCGTAACAGTTTCTACAGGAAATAAGGTGGTTTATTTCCGAATAAATAAAATGTGGGAGAGTGAGCTTACTGCATATTGTGGTGCAATGCCATGTAGTCATCATACTCCTCGTTGCGTATCCAAAAGTTGAAGCTGTGCGGGTGCTCCACCCGCACCAGCTGAACCTCGATACGCGCGCCTATCTCAAAAATGTCCGAGGCATCGCGAGCTGGCAGCTTGAAATCGGAACGAACGCAGTCCTCCGGGTAGTCAACACCTAGAACTCGTTCGTCCTAAAAATAAATCAAGAATAAGTGATTAATGTAAGCTTTTGAATTGGAACTCTTACCACGGCATAGGCTGGAATGGCATTCTCATCGCTGCCGTCATCGGAGGACTCGTAATCTAAGAAGGGATTCGTGGCGCCTTGCGGCCGGCTGGACACAGGCTGCGGATCGCTTTCCTCCTGAAAATAATTATCTTATTTTATTCAAGTAATTTATATGTTTATAGTTAGATCTCACCCAATCCGAGGACTCAAAGAAGGGGTTGTTGTGTCCCCGAGGCTGGTCTATATTTTCCGAATTTTTTGGATTTGACAAGGGTTCCGGTTTGGGTTCGCTTTGAGAAACAGGCTTGAGTTCGAGCTCCACTGCTTCATTAATGGGACTGGTCATTTCCGGCTCCTGTGGCGATTCTTCATCCTCTGAACTGGAGTTATCCCTAATCCATCCATCGTCATCAGATACACAAGGTTGATTATCCAGCGGATCTATAAAGCCAGTGGGAGCCGTCGACAGTTTCTTGAATGAGTCTACCAATTCCTTGATCTCAGTTTCTGGTTTTTCCGGCGGTTTTTCCACCTGTGGCTGAGGATTTGGACAGTTCTGTACCTCGGGTCTTGTTAGACTTTCCCTCGGAGGGATCGGTGGAATCTTTGGGAACATCGGAACGTTCTGTGGATAATGATATGGAAACGGTGTCAACATCGCAAAGGTTTGGTAATGCCACAACATCGGTGGGTAAAAATAGGGCACCTGATGCTGCAGCTGCTGTCCGATTAGAGCGTTTATATTGGGATAGACTACCGGGGCGGGCCTCTGCAGACGACTGTAGTTGGGATAGGAGACTGGCACATGGTGGACAACAGGCTGCTGGTATCGCCTTTGCTGCTGCTGCTGCTGCCGCTTCAAGTTCTGGATACTCTCGTTTATAAATCTCAAATTCGATGCTTCCGAGCTGTAGAAAAACCGTGGCTTCAACTTTGCCCGATTCCGCTTGCTGGGCTTCTTCTGGCTCTGGACGAGGTTTTGTATGTGCGCCGAATTGGCAGTGGCCACCGCCAGCACACTGGCCATGGGTCCATATCCCATTAACTGTGAACAGTGTTGTTTAGCACGTTATCCGTAGCGTAGAAGTTGTAGTACCTACCACCACCGTGTCCGGAATGGAGCGAAGGAAGCTTTCAAAGTCACGGAATCCCAGAGCGCCGTACGGCACGTTGCTGCCCTCCTCACTGCGGTAGTCTCGCATCAGCCTTTCAATGGTCATCCGCTCTGGACTGGACACCACCAGCGAGTGGATTACCTTCTTCACATAGCTCATTTTACCCTCAGTCTCCATTTCGCTTTGTTGTGGTCAAAAATCTGCGAAAATATCAACGATTTACAGACGGCGGCATGCTTTGAAAACACGGTTTAACTGTAAAACGATCGGTGCTCATAATTGCGTTCGGGGCTGCCAACTTGGCTGATTATTAATAAGAAAAAAAGCTAGCAAAAGCAAAACCAGTGTTGCCAGATGCAAATTTTGCTTTCTCTAACAAATATTTGAAAATCTTGAAATTTATTCATACAAAATCCAGTTTCTCTTTTAAATTCCAAGTATTCGCCGACCAGTTGCTTTGTGCCCTTAGGATTTTCCTCTCAAAATGCTAAATCGCCTTGCAGGGTTTTATAATTTCAGTCAGAAATTTGCAACGCATTGAAGGAGTCATCTCCGACCCTATAAAGTATATATATTATTGATCAGCATCAACAGCCGAGTTAATCTAGCCATGGTCGTCTGTTCTTCTGTCCGTCTGCCCATTTCTACGCAAACTATTCCCTCAGTTTTGAAGCTATCTGAATGAAGCTTTGCAGATAGTCTTCTATATACTCTCACTCGTACATAAGTCGGAACGAACAGGATCGGTCAACTATATCATAAAGCTGCTATACAAACAATGCGTAAATTTATTGAAAAAAAATTAGAACTTTACTGTTTTTTAAGGTATCTTGATCAACTCTCGGTTATGAGCTTTATATATTGTTTCAAATTTTTGGATTTAATTTTATAAAAATCGGGAGACTATATTATAAAACTGTCATAGGAACGGTAGGGTAATTTTTTAGAAAAAATATTACAACTTTGTCAGTTTTCAACATAATTTCTTCTACTTTGGGATACAAGCATTATATATTATTTTAGAATTTTGTTTTAAATTTCATAAAAATCGGACGACTATATCATATAGCTGACATACAAACGATCGGTAAATGTGGAGAAAAATTAAAATGTAATTAAAGTGTAATTTTTCTCCACATTTATCGATCGTTTGAATGGCAGCTATATGATATAGTCGTCCGATTCTTATGAAATTTACAACATGTAAAAATGTAAAACTGTAACAATTTTTTGAATATGAAAGTAATTCATATTATATTATATTGGGAGAGATTACAATTGGAATCTGCAAGGGAATACAAACTTCGGTGAGCTTCCCTTCTTGTTTTGTTATTAATTTTAAAATTAACCATTAATGAGTTTAGATCTGACAAGAATAAAAGTTTAGATTAGCAATTAAGGCAAAAAAAATTAACCAAATTGTCATTACAGTTCCCACTTGAAATTAAGAGCTTATCAATAGCTATTTCTGTTTATGTTTCTTATGTTTCTTCTCTCTCTTCGAATTTTGACTATAGATCGCATCTTTGATAGGAAAGCAGCCTTCAGAACTCACTCTCGCATTCCGACGATTAGTAGTCGAAATCATGAGCTCGAGAACGATACTGTGGATGCTGCTCGGTTTTCTAATAACACAATTGGTGGCGCATTGTGACGGAGAAGTTCGATTTGGAATGTGGACTGAACCTATTAAACCCACCGCCGGCGAACCCTTCGATGTGATCTGTAGCCACGAGTTCAGCAAAGATCAGACAAAGGTGCAAATATATAGGTTTGATCAAATAAATAATCGAAGGGACGAGGTCTTGACGGTACGAGTAAACGATACCACCGTGAGGCACAGCGTGACTTCAAACCAACCGGGAAAGTTTCATCTATTTGATTTTGTGTGCTACGTTGAGGATGAGTTCGTGGGAGAAACGAAAAGCGTTGTGGCCCCCGTCCTAGATGTAACCGATTTCGCGTGTCGGTTTGAGGATGAGCATGACTATTTCAGATGCACCTTTGGTCATTTGACTGATGAAATGCACCGGGATTACATAATATATCGTATAGCCATTAATGAGGCTGACGAATATGGAATCCAGTGCGAGCAGTCAAGAGAGGATAAAAGTCAAATTCAGTGCAACGATTACGACTTTTTTAATTTGTATGTTCTAAACGGGAGGGATCAATTTTCTTTCAAATTAAAGCTGGTTGTCATTTTCTGTGAAGAAAGGCATGTACAAAAATTCAAACTAACTCTCGAACAAATCCAAGTACCAAAATGGACATTCAAGGCGGGTGCAATCTCCTGGAGTGAAAATTTAGCCTGCTTAAGCTTTGACTATGACTTACCCGACCAAGATCCCCGGGTGTATCGGTGGCGAGTTCTCCTCGTGCCGCTGAACCCAGGGATCAAGCCATGGGAGGCCAAGGTGCAGGTTGGAGTATCCAAAAAGCAAGATATATGCTTTGATTACCCGAACTACGGCAGCCAGCGCTATGAGTTGCGTCTGTGGCGCCGCTTTAATAAGCCAACCTCTCCCTGGACAAGCCCCTACCGGGTCTTCCCCCTTGCCACGAGAGCCACGGTGCCCAATCGACCGCCACAGCTGCTGGCCAACGGATTCCGCTACGACTCGGAAAAGGAGGAGCTTTACGTCTATTGGAAGCCTCTGGATGAACTGGAGTTTGGCTCCACTGGACTGCAGTATCACGTCTTCTCTGAAAATGGGTGAGTCATTAAAATTTAAGAGTGATCGAGTTTGAAATAATATATATGAAAACTTTTTCAGTATGCTACATCGCGTCCTTAGTAACCACTCCGCCCTCATCAAGAGTTGGGACTCCACGCAGCCGGCAACCGTTTCTATTTGGAGCAGTAACATCGTGGGAGCTTCGGTGAACTCCAGTGAAATGGAGGTGCCCGTTCTAACGAATGCCGAACGGCGTCAGCCCCAGGATGTGTGGTACCATATCGACAATAGCACCGTCACCTGGCGTCCTCCAATTGACAAGTACCAGCTCATCGGGTACACCCTCTGCTGGTGTCGGATGTCCAGCGACACCTCTAGCGCCCCCAACGATCTGGAGTTTATTGAGTTGGACGGATCGCAAGTTCTATTCCAGTTCAACAAATCCACCGCACTCTACCACACGGCTGTGGCAGCTAAGTACAGCGAAAATATTAGCGGCGGAATGGTTTGGAGCAGACCCAAGCCTGTCTGGATAACTAAAAGTTATAGTATCATCTCCTTGGTAATGACGGTGATCTTTGTCATGGTACTGACCTTCGGATTGATCTATCTATTTTCAATTATTCTTCGTAAACTAAGAGCCATGGCGGATATCCCTGTTGAATTGCCGGATCACCTATTGGTTTCCCTGAATCGGCCAACCGATTTTAAAACAGAAAACTTGGCAGATCAGCAACCTAGCCAAGATCCAATAATGGGGCATATTTCCCCAAAACATTTGGAAATCTTACTGGGAAAGACAGTTGAAGAACTGTTGGAAAATGTATCTGATGGTGAGGGATCTACGGAGGATCCAAATAATGAAGACACTGAAATGGAGTCTACGCCGGACTTTAACCTTTTAAAGTCTTCCTGCCAATATACAATAATGGGTTCCACGGCACTCCCGGAAAACGGTGTATATGTAAAGTTATCCTAAAAAAATCACTTGAAATCTTAATAAAATTAAATTGTAAATTCTAATTTGATTTTGAGAATGTAAACTAAAAAAACACAATAAAATGAAATTCTTAATTTTATTTGGAAATATTTGAAGTTACTGTAAAAAATTGAAACTAAAATATCAAAATGATTTCATTTGTTAATTTTTTGAGTAATATTTGAAGTAACTGTAAAAAGCTGAAACTCTAAAAAATCACAATAAAATGAAATTCTTAATTTTATTTGGAAATATTCGAAATTACTGTAACAAATGGGAACTAAAAAATCAAAATGATTTCATTTGTTAATTTATTGAGAAACATTTAAAGTTACTGTAAAAAACTGAAACTCTAAAAAATCACAATAAATTAAATTCTTAATTTTTTTGAGAAACATTTGAAGTAACCGTAAAAAGCTGAAACTCTAAAAAATCACAATAAATTAATATCCTCATTTTTTTGGAAATATTTAAAGCAACTGTAAAAAGCTGGAACTCAAAAAAAATCACAAAATTACATTTTTATTTCAAAGTTGATTTTTATTGGATAAATATATCGATATATCGATGATAACGATACCGTAAACGTTCGATAGGACAAGGCTGCCAGACTCTGGAAATGCACGTTAAGAGTTTTGGCGCCATTTTCAAAACCGGTTAAGCCATATGGCGGTGTTGGCTTTCATTTCAGTTGCCTTGGGTTATTTTTTTTTCTCAGTTTACTGAAATTCGATAGCCCCGCAAGACGTCCTTCCCTGGGAAATTCAAGTAGCAGAAGGAAGCTACAAGTTCAGCACAAGTTCAAGTCACATGTGGGGCTTGATGGCCGAAGACCACCGGCAAATGGAATGTTTTTTTTTTGTGTAACTTGGACCTGTGTAGGGTTCTTCTGGAAGTCAGTTAGTAGTTGCTCTGGCTTTTTAGCCAGAACCTCTGGCCATTTAGATTGGCAATTGCGGGGTTACAACATCCGCTTACAACCTGGGCGGCGGCACACCGATAAATCATAAGCCAGTTTTTCCGGGAAGGTACAAAACAATTTCCACACTTACTCGCACACATGAACTTGTCCCAGAGACAGTGACAGTGGCTCCCATTATTAATTTTCACACGACCGCCATGTAAATGGTTACAGGAGAAGGGCAGGGGAATCCCCTCCTCCTTGTCCAGATTTTCTGGATTGCGTAAGCTGATACGTTTGGGTTTTATGCAGCCGCATAATTATATTCTTTACGAGAACGGGAACAACAGCAACAACTTTTTGTGGCTCTTTTCGGTCACTTAACAAATAGTTTCGAGGAGCAAAAGAAACAACAACAAATAAAAAAAAGCTCGATGGGATCTCTGCAGTTCGCTATGAGCGGGTGACTTGGCAATCAAACCGGTTGTCCCTGCTCCAAGTCTTTGTATATAGTGTGCTGTGTGTGTGATTTATAGTTACGCACAAGCGCGCAAATCCAATTAGACGAACTGGCTGACTGACTGACTGACTGACTGACTCGCAGAGTGACTGACAAACCGACAAACCGAAGCATGGCCCGCAGCAATAATGCCGCCAGGTTATATTAGAGGATGGCCGCTGGTCCGAACCGATTCGATCTGAAGATCGTGGCCCAAGCTCCCACAGGCACAACGCCACACAGTCACAGTAAACATTGGCTAATAGGACAAGTCGGGCTTAACTTATTTGCATTTAAAATTGGAACTTCTGTATCCTTTACCTCTTAACTTGCATAATCTCAAAGTATTTTTATTTATTTATTTATAAAGAGCTAACAATTAATTAAAATTAAGAACTAGCGATGTAATCTCAAAGTATATCGAAGATATTTTATCTACGTAACTGAAAATATATATTTCAATTTTTTCAAAAGCAATTTCGAACTAAAAATATATGTATGTATATTTTTTTGTATATTTTTTGTATCTTCCGTGACCCTTCTCTAATCCGTCGATAACCCATTTATTTGCCTTTTACTGTACTCAAAGAGATAGATTCGGGTGGGGAGACTGTATCTTTTTTTGATGTTTACATCATCGCCAATGGCGGAACTTCATTCCCCGGCCAACACAAATGTCGTCCATCGTCCGCAGTCCGCTTTTGTTGCATTTTTTCAAAAAAATATAAAAAAAAAAAAATATATATACACATTCAGAGAGCGAAGGAAAGAAGAAAAGCAAACTGCAGCAGTGGCGCATCTTTATCTAAAAATTGAATTGAAATGTATGTCATAATACCTTTGGCATGCCGGCCAGTTGCTTGACATTAAAAATGCACTCCCCTGCGTAACTCCCTTCCCCCCAGACAACAAACACATGGCTGAATGCAAATTTTGCTGCCATATGGAGCAGAGAAGCCGATGACGTCGTTGCCGTCTCTCTGAAATTGAAATGCAACTCACATTTGGGGCCCGCTCCTAGTTTCGATTTTTTTTCTTTTTTTTTTGCAAAAGGGCCCTGGTCTGTCTCGGACTCGTTTCCCACGTTAAATGGGTCTCCAGTGCGCATTATATCGCTATACGGAGATCTGGGTCCCCGCATGAGGGAGTGTTCCAGCACACGTTTCGCACACCTGAATGCCTAAGCAGATAGGAGATCCGATCCGACCGGAATCGGAGGAGTCGTCGTCTCCGGATAAGCGACATAACCTTCGGGTGATTTCGGGGCTTTTCCTATGGAAAGTCACAAAAAAGCCGGTCTACGGATTTGGTAACAGCCGCCGGACAATAGACCGAATTTGGTTGAGGTCGCCCGGGAAGGGGCCAAAAGCAGATTGATTGATAGTCGCGGCACATTCCAAGCTTCCCTTTGAGTGCAGTGAAACGAATTTTGTGTATTAAACTTGTTTTATTTAAGGAAAAATCAAAAACTTATATTTAAATTAAAAAAAAAGGAATTTTTATATTACTATAAATATAATGTAAATTATTTTTATTAACCAAAACGTTGCTTTATTATATTTTTTTAAAAACAAACCAAATTTCAGCTCAATCAGATATCAGATAAGAAAGAGAACTTAGAGATTTTCCCTAAAGAATTCCCTGTACGAAAAGAAAGGAATTTTGTATAGATTGTGCATTAAATATGTATTTTTAGGAAAAAAACCAAAAACTTTAATCTAAACTAAGAAAAAGGTATTTATTTATTATTATTAATATAATGTAAATTATATTTAATAATCAAAAAGTTCCTTTAATATATTTTTTTTTAAACAAACCATATTTCAACTGAACTAGATATCAGATAAGTAAGAGAAGTTTGAGTCCTTCTCCCAAAAAAAATCCTTTTACGCTTTCCCCGAAAAGTAGGCAGCATAATTTGTGAACTAATTGAATTGTAATGATTGGGGCACTTTATGAATTATTAGTATCTTTAAATATATATTTTTTCCTATAGAAATCTTTAATTACAAAGACCAGTTTTAAAAGTTATCGTTTGAGATGTTTAAACTTAAAAGTTTGCTAAATTAATTACACGCAAAGCCCAATAGACCTTTTTTAATATTAAAGCTGTCTCAAAAAAACATATATTTTCCTCAGTGTACACCCCCTCCATAAACGTGTTTTCGCCGCCACTCTTCTACCCCTTTTCCCCTCCCTTTCAGCTTTGTAACTCTCTTGTGTCTTTTGCAAAGCAAATGCGATTGGATCAACAACAAGCCAAAGCGATGATTAATTGGGAATGACGACTGGAGGTGCGAACCTCGGGCTGGGGATCCGACATGGGAGCACTGGAGTATGCGGCATGCCAACGAAGATGGGTCAGAACCAAAAATTGATCGTCTAAAATCGTTCAATGAACCAATCGGAACTAGTCACAAAAAAAGTGAGGCCCAAAAGATCTGCAAAAATGTCTAGAAATAGACACCCGACATCGACACCGTTGATTGGTCTTTGTTCTGGCTTCGGGATACTGGCTGGCATTCTGGCCATATATGATATTTGCATGTTTGGGCTAACCTTTCGCTAATACCGTTAAATCTGCGCCACTCTCTTGGCACGGCCGTAAACAATAAATTAGCCAAAGCAGAAACAAAATGCCTCATTAGCACCTGGTTTGCGTGCGATATGCGGAGAGCTTTCGATTTAACGGTTCGGTCATGCCCGATAAAATTATGGTAACCAAAAATGTTGATTTGGGCCAAAAAGGGTTCAAGTTCGAATTTTGAGAGTTTTTGGATTATATTCCGGAAGGAAAGGTAGTTTATTGAAGGTGTTACAACGTTCTTAATCAAGGTCTTATGATTACACATTTTATTTTACAATATAAATCGTATATTTACGTAAAAAGGGTTTATAGTTGGATGAAAAATGTTAATATTTTAAAGCGATAAATATAAACAATCTTCTGCACTTGGTTTCTAGTAAAAATTATATGTTTGCTAACTAAAATAATCTTAGATTTACGTATAAAAAAATCTTTCTCTATTCAAAAATCCAATACTTGATCAATAAATCTATTTAGTAAAAAGTTTTTCCTCAAATCCCAAGATCACATATAATTTTCAAAGACTATTGCTCTGAAAACCCATCAAGTGTTCTTTTTCCATCCAAATTAAGTAATTGATCAATAATTTTTGATGGCCAGAAGTTCAAGTTCGGAGACCTAAACTTCGTTGGTGGTCTTCCAGCGCCCGCCTCGTCTTCCTCTTCCTCTTCTCCTCCAGAAATCTCCTGAGAGCACACACACTCTTAATTAAAATCAACTTGCGCTGAAAATCAAAAGTGCAAACAGAACATAAATCAACTTTGAGTGAATCAGAATGGGAATGGGAATGGGAATGGAAATGGGTAGCGGAGTCCGGGCCGAATCCTCAGAATCTCTGTGATCTCGGATCTCTGTCCATCGTTTTGGAGACTCAACGGCCTTGCTTATCAGCCGTTCCCTTTCCTTTGTTCATCCGCTGGCTCTTTTGGCTGGCTTTCTTGCCACACGATGTTCTTATTCCCTTTGTTTTCTTTTTCGGCTTTAGTTTTTGTGCGTGTTTTTTTTTCCATTTCTTTTTTTTGTTTTTTGGCTAAGTTGCAGGCCATTTTGCCGCAACAGGTTCTTGGCCCGCTTGGATCTCTACATCTCTCTCTG
Source organism: Drosophila watanabei (assembly GCA_008042575.1). Lineage (NCBI taxonomy): Eukaryota > Metazoa > Arthropoda > Insecta > Diptera > Drosophilidae > Drosophila > Drosophila watanabei. The sequence goes on along the minus strand of VNJS01003282.1, from coordinate 130 downwards.
TCGCTCTTACGGCACAGAACTGGACACAGCAACAGGTTCTGAGACGCGAGAGAGAGCCAGCTCCTCTACGCTCTTAGGCTCTCCCTCTCGGAAAGTGCGGCTCCTCTCTCCGCCACTTAGATAAGTGACT